>PVJL010019076.1:0-14607 GCA_004026885.1 Lyroderma lyra | reverse complement strand
GTATTTTGTTACTTTCAAGTTACTTAGTTTTGATATGTAGAAAAGCTACTAATATTTTAATTTTATATGACCACCTACAAAACTCCAACAGCTATAATAGTTTTGATGCTGAGTCTTTTACATTTTCTGAATAAAAAGTTATCATCTGCAAATTATAGCTTTTTCTTCTCTTTTCTATTAATTACAATTCTCACTTGTTTCATTTATCTTTAATTAGTTAAGACTTTCAGGTCAATATTAAATGACTATAGTAATGGGCATTCTTATCTGTTGGTTTTAGTGGTAATGCCATTGTTTATCTTTACACATGATATTAACTCATGATTTATTCACCTTTTGCTCCCACTAAATAGATTTCAAATCATTTGCTTACTCCTAGCCACTAATTCCAAATTTACAAATTGTGCTTTATCTTTAAGACTTTGTTTCTGGCTCTAAACTAAAATGAAACCAAACACTTTAAATCTTAGCCTATACCCCCAGTCCTGAGTCTCTGTCCATATCGCTCCTGCAGACCAGGCCATGCGAAACCACTTCTGCCTTTTCTTTGGCATATCTGACAATTGCCTCCTACTTCTCAAATCACTCCAGTGGCTTATCTGTTCTTATAGATTAAAATCCGTAGGTTTCAACTAGTTAATTAAGCTATTTGAATTTTGGTTTTATTTTCTCGATTCAAGTTTACCTTATACTGTCTTTAATACACTTATATCTCTGGGTGTTAAATCTAGATGTGCATCTGAATCTGGAGAACCTTTAAAGTGTGTGTGTGTCTGTGTGTGTGAGAGTGTGTGTGTGTGTGTGTGTGTAAGTGTAAGTGTGTGTATTTCATGTGGCTAAAATGGGATTCTCACAAGCATGACAACATTAGGGTGGTTGAACTAAGGGCTGCTGACTGTCAAGAGAAAGAAGAGGAAGTTGCAAGTCTTATTACATACTACACCTGGAACTGGCACAGTATCATTTCTGTTTCATTTTACTGATTAAACAGTCTGGCTCAGATTCAAAGGGCAGGGAAACAAAGTCTGTATCTTTAATTCACCACAATCCATTAACTATTTTGGAAAATAAATTATATGTATTTACTGAAGTAATTCCAAGCTGATTAACACACTATATTTAAATGAGGAAATAGATGAAATGAGAATAAAATCAGAAAATGTGTGTCTTAGTTTGGGGATAGAAATATTCTTATGAAGAAAATTAACTGATAAAACAATAGGGAAGATATCTGATAACATAAATTTTAATAATATGTATGATGGACACTATGAATAAAATGATAAAAAAAGAGAACACCTCAGAGATATCTCATTTATCATAACTGTGGTCAACAGTGAGACTTTATATAAGATCTTAATATATTAATCAAAAACCTGTTAATTTTTAATAAAGTATATAAAACCAAGTCCTGAATCACAAATGACCAAAACAAATGAAGTAATTTTTCCCTTTCTCATATTCCAATAGCTATCCATCTATCCATCCATTTTCTTCTTTGGTTCCTATGGTGTGTTAAGGGCTGGACATACAAAGGGCAAAGGAAACATGGTCCCTATCCTCAAGGAACACAAACCCTGCTGTGGGAGACAAAGATTCACACAGATACATGTAAAATATAATTGTAATAAGTGCTAAAAGGAGAAGAATATGGTGTATGGGATTACATAACAGAAAGAACTAACCTAGTCAAGAAAGGTGTCCCCGAGGAATTGTGGACCCATTTGAGATCTGAAGGAAGAACAGGAATCAATGAGGCAAAGAATAAGAGAAAGACCATGTTATTAAAATGGGATCCAAAAGATAACTGAGGGAGAGGATTTAACTTAGTAAGGAAGAAATAGAGTAATCTGCCTATTAAATTAATAAAAATTTCAAGTAAACAATACCCAGCATTTGCTAGGATGATGAGAGAGATATAATACATTAATAATCCTCTCAGTCAGAGTCTGAGTTTACCTTTCTGTAGACTATGTAGCATACTGAAACAAGACAGTTAAATATATTTATACTCTTTGATACCAAAGTACTTGTTCTAATAAAGTATCCTATAGAAGTCATCAGATATGCCTGAAAAATTGGCAACAACCTAAATGTCCACCATGTGGGGCTGGGGAGAGGAAAGGTTAAATATATTAATACATGTATGTGAAATACAAATCACATTTTCAAGACTATTTAGTGAAATAGGCAATTGCTCATAATATCATATTAGGTGGGAAGAAAAGAATATATAATGACATATGAGGGCAGTCCAGAAAAAATTCAGCCATAAATGCCTCTATTTTTCATATTACATAGCCGGATACTTTCCAGACAACCCTTATATGCTTGATGACCCCAATTTTGGAAAAAAGAAATCTTTACAAGCCACAGAGATACATCATCATAGACAGAAAAAGATGGCATAAGAAAGAAAACAAACCAAGTATTAATATTGCATAGCTTTGGGTAGTAAGGTAATAAGGTGAGTGATATCCCTCTTCATACTTTTCTGTACTTAATAAAATTTTTTTTTTTTGGTGGTTCCCTGTCTGGGAATTGAACCCAGGCTGTGGTGTTGAGAGTGCCGAAGCCTAGCCACTACACCACCAGGGAACCCCTTTACTAAAATTTATATTAAGCCCACAATAGTTTATAATCTCTCATAAACAAAATGTTAAGAAGAAAATTATGAAGAGGGTAGGGAGTTAAGATACAAGTTAAGGAGTTCTAGTAAAAGAAAGGAAAATGGAAGATTACTGAAGCCACTCTAGAATAAAGCAGAGTTTTCTGTTTTGTTTAAAAGAAAGAATATAAGTTAATGTTACATTGGCTAATGTCTATTAATATAGCACCTATCACGTGTCACACACTGTTCTAAATGTCTTATACATTTCAACTCATTGAAGGTAGATTTGATTATTAATTCCCTGATACAGATGAGGAAATTGGCAGATGAGCCACACAGTTTTTAAGTTTGGTATCTGTGTTTCTATCCCTAACAGTAATTTACCTGTCCACATAAAAAGAATCTGTGACCAGAAAGCACTGATGACTATTTTAGGTGGTTCTGTTGTCACTTCTCCAACCATCAACTCAAAGGCTGGGTTGTACGTTGTCTGTATGTTTATCAATCTTTTTTACAAATGCCTCAGATCTGCCTGGTTCTTACCAAAAATGGTTGTTCTTGGGATTTCTTGTTCCATTTTCCATCTTTTTTTCTTACTGTCCAACTTGAGGACCTCAACTGGTTTGGAAAATAGATGTTCTGTTTATGAAAACAACAACAACAAACAAGTATACATGACACTTCAGTCATCTTTATAGGGAAGGGAATTCCATCCCAATGTAGTAGTCTAAGAGCTGCTGAAAGATTAGTCCAGAGATCACCACAGACCTGTGTATTTCTAACTCTACATCAAAAAGGACTTTGAACCAAGCACAGCAGGTAAATATTCCATTGTGCCCAAAGGACATTAGGAAATCTGACCCCAAACCAAAATGCCCTTAACCATTTCAGCAGTCCTGTACTTCTTAACAGTACATGAAGAGACCACTAATGGGCAGATTATGTAAATACACAGAAAGCCACCTTTACATAATGAATTCAGGTTCCTATAGTTCTCCAGCATCACATCCCTGTACAGGTTCTTTATAGCATGGTCCAGTTGATTCCCCTCTTCCTCGCTGAATTCCACAACCACATCTTTGAATGTTACTGGTTCCTAAACCATTAAGTTCCTTTTTAATCAAAGGTCACTCCCAAAAGTATTACCAGAGGAGAAAGGAATGTGGAAAGAATAGGGTAGGTTGCCAGAGTGTATAAGAAAATGACAGGACAATGTTTGAGATTCTATGCGATAAAAATCAAGTTACACTAGAGGCCTATCAATTTGGTACTCTACAAAAGGAGAATGAAGTACATTCCTAACTCCAGATTAGCTTACATTTTGACTGAGGAAAAAAAGACAGAATAACTATGGGAAAAAATTATTGTTAAGTACAAATAATTTACATAAAAGGCGTTCAGAACATAAGTGTTTAAGGCAGTGTATAATGAAGATGTAGACTCTGCTAACAAGACATAAGGCATTTTCTCTGAGAAACACAGCCTGCTAATTCAGGACGCACAGCCCAATGTCACCTTGCCAAACAGGTCTTTCCTGATTACCCTAAGTAGCCATCCTCTTAATCAGTCTCCACTGCATTATGTTTCTTTCCTTGTAATGATTTACTTTTCTGCAATTACCTTATTTACTTGTGTTTGCCTGTCTGCTTCTACTAGAATGTAATCTCCACAAGGGCAGGGGTTTTGTTTAATTTACCATCATGTTCGCAGCTCTTAGAAAAGGTATCTGACATGTTGGGTAATGCATAAATATTTGTTATAAGTGCCCTCATCCCATCAGTCGTTGTACTTCTCTCTTGAGCATGCTCAACTTTGTCATTATTGTCACCTTCAGTCACACTGAAATACACACTTTGCCTTCCTCTACTTCAGAGCCCATCTTTGTTACAAATTGTCCACAATCATTTTTACCTACATCCTCTCCTTCTCCTCTTTCTTCAACCCTCAGGAGTACAGCTTCTATGCCATGCATGTTGCTATCTCCATGATAATAAGTGAACAAGCACTACTCAGGCTGGATTTTTCTGAACTTTAAAGGATTTCTCCTTGAAATATTCTCATACTTTGCTTTCAGTGACATGGTATTTCACTGGTTTTTCTCTTACCACTTTGGTCCTTTCATTTCAGTATCTTTAGTGTCCTTTGCGGTTTCTTCTCTTCCTATCAATTAAATGACGTTCAGGATTCTGGCCTTAGCTCCCTTCACTTTTAATTCCAAACATTCTTTGGGTAGGTTCTATTTCTATAGCTTCAATTATTGTCTAAAATCTTGAAGGAATAGATGTACAGAGAATATACAAAGGTTATATTTTCCAAAGAGTGTTTATCAACAACTAAGATAGGTCCAATATCCTATGGGAGAACAAAACTCATGTCCTTAGATGCAACTATGTTTGGCAAAAGTCCAAAGGCCAACAAAGAAAAAGCATGTCATTTCAGTAAAGAGTGGAATCCTAATTCACCTGGGATTGGCCTGTTAGTGAGTCAGCTTCCATTTTCTCCTTCTCAATGCTCCCCTTCTGGAGTAGGACAGAATCCTCACAGGCTATATCTGAGGAAGATGAGGGAAAACATTAGGGAGGCAAATGTTGCCCTGGAGAAAATTTTAATAATTATATTAGTACTTTTCACAGGCTATACATAGGAATCTTTAGAACTGAAAAAAAAAAAAATGATGTCAGGCTGTATCAGCAACCTATCTCCAAGGGGGAAGCACTGATCTTGTATTTTTAAAAAGCTCTAAAAGTAATTCTGATATTCTACCAGGGGTTGAGAATTATTAGATGAGAGTAAAGAGGGCCAAAATCACATTTTGAGGCCTCATCTGTAGTTATAGCAGATTCGAAAAAATAACTTTAGTCCTGTCAAAACTGAAGCCTAACTAAGGCATAGCTAACACAGACTGTAACTGTACTGGGAGCTAAGAATATTTTTTCCAACAAATCCCTTCATTATACACAATGGGGAGAATTCTACTCAAGGGTTTCCTTGCTCTGTGTATACTATATACAGACTTAGGCGGTTTGGTCACCTTGAACTACTAACTCTTTCAAGGACATAAAAATGTGAGTGGCAACCAATTCTCTTCTCCAGCCCTTTGGTGAGAAGTACTAGGCACTGGCATTGGTGCACAGCTTCCCAAGAGGAGTACTTTGAAGGTGACCATAGTGATATTCAGCAATGAGGTATGTGGCACTTTTTCTAGGATGAGTTCATGAAATTAACTGTCTGATCTCATATACCAAAGGTTATATACCACTTTCCTAAAGTTTCTCCAAAATTCATCATTTACACCAGTAATCCTCAAATGCCAGACTATAAACCAATACTAGTCTATGAGAAAGTTTCCATTGATTCAGGGTGAAATAAGGAAAAATAGAAACAATGTAGAAGATACTTTATGAGACTACTTAGTAAATAAAGGCAGAATTAGAAAACATCCCAAATTACCTTTGAATGCTGCCAAAAGATTAGGCTGTCAACTTCATTCAGATCTCTACCACTTTGTGAAACCTCAGCTCAGTTCCATAACCCCTAAAACAAACATTGTTTCTTATTATGGCCATTCTTGGAAATAACACATGATACCCTGAAAAGATACAGGAAAATCTTCTTGATGTAATAATATACTAAGCAATTGTTCATTCATTTAACACATAATTACTGTCTCCTATGTGTGAGGCACAAGTCTCTTATATAGCTTACCAAATCCTCATTCTGATACATTTGATTCCCTGCCCTCAGAGAGTCTATAATCTATTATGAATAAAAGACATTAGATAACTGTACTGGGTCAATAAAAACTCTTGTCATTTAACTTACAATGTTGTTTTCCACCCCAAATCCTGCCAATATTATGATGGGTTATTTTTTAATAGGTGAATTTAATATGTGAATGATTAAAATAAAAAAACTGTGGTACACCCAGTATCACTGAAAACTCAGTATTAAAAAGGAATGAACTATTGATACACTACAATAATATGGATGGTTCTTGAGGGTATCATGCTGCCTGAAACAAACCAATCTGAAAAGGTTACATACTGCGTGATTTCATTTATATAACATACAAAATTATAGAGACAGAGAACAGATTACTGGCTACTTGGTAAGGGATGAGGGTAGAGGGCTGGTGGGTGTGAGAATAAAAGAATATTACCGGGTAACTGTTGTGATGATATATTTTTTTGAGACTTTTTATTTTTTAATTATATTTTACATACAATATTATAATGGTTGCAGGTGTACAGCACAGTGATAAACCATTTATATAACTTAGTTCTCATTCTGATACATCTGGTTCCCCTCTAAAATTATACATAGCTATTACAATGTTGTTGACTATATGCCCTATGCTATACTTTACATCTCTGTGACTATTCTATGAATTTGCACTTAATTTCTTCCCCTATTTTACCCAGTCCTTCAGCTCTCCTCCCAACACCCCAACAAATCTAGTACCCATCTGACACCACACAAAGTTACTGCAACCTTACTGACTATATTAACATGTTATACTCTGTATCATTACGATTATTGCCTTGCAACAACCAAACTAAACTTGTCCATTTCTTTCCTTATGTTACTCAGTCTCCCATCCTCCTCCCATCTTAAAGAAGTCCCTCTAATATTCTTTGTAGTACTGATTTGGTGGTGACGAACTCCGTTAACTTTTTCTTGTTTGAGAAGCTCTTTATCAGTTCTTCAATTCTAAATGCTAGCCTTGCTGGATACATTATTCTTGGCTGTAGATCCTCGGTTTTCAACATGCTGAATATTTTCTGCCATTCCCTCTGGCTTGCAAAGTTTCTGTGAGGAATCAGTTGAGCATCAAATGGGTGTCCCCTTATAAATTTCTACTTGTGTTTCTCTTCCTGTTTTTAGAATTTTCTCTTTTTCTTTGACTTTTGCCATTTTAATTATGATGTGTCTTGGTATATTCCTGTTTGGGACTCTCTGTGTTTCTTGGGCTTGTATGTCTATTTCCTTTGCCAGGTTAGGAAAAACTTCTGTCATTATTTCTTCAGATAAGGTCTCGATCTCTTGCTTTTCCTCTTCAGAATCCTATGATGCAAATGTTGTTATGCTTAACGTTGTCCCAGAGGAATCTCAAAAACCATTCTAATTTTTTTGCATTGTTTTTTCTATTTGTTGTTCTGATTGGGTGTTTTCGCTGCCTTTCTTACAAATCACTGTTTTGCACTTCTGCTTCATGTAATTTGGTGATTTACTCCATTCTTCACTTCAGTTATTGTGATCTTCATCTTTGGCCTTTTACAATGGTTTGGCAGTCTTCCTTTATGCTTGCTCTCTCTCTGTTAAAATTATCATTAAGTTACCTGAGTATTTTTATGATCATTGAGCTGTTTCTGATGAGTTATCTGTCCTCATCTCTTTTGCTTGTCTGTTGATTGGATTTCGTTTGCGCTCTCTTTCTCTAGTTTCTCATTCTAGCAGCCTCTCTGCTTGAAGATATTTTGCTCCTTAATCCAACACTCATTGCTGCAGCTTCTTTGGTGATACAGGGTGGGCAGAGGTCTGTGGGTGAGAGGAGTTCGGGCCTTTGTTTTCTTCCTGAAGCCTCAGGACCGCGCACATTGTATGGACATAATTATGCCTTTTTGTTCTCGGTTTGTCCTGTTGACTCTGCCCTGAGCCTTTGAGATCAGTCCTAAATGCTAACCCCTCAGACCATGCTGGTTGTGGGCCGAGAAATGCATACACAGCCCAATCTTTCCCCTTCCCAAACAGAGGGAGGTCACACCGCAGCTGCTCATCACCTTCTCACTCCCCCTCCTCTTGGAACTGGAGTGAAGTCGGGCTGCTCCGTTCACAGACCCAGTCTGCACCTCCTGGGAGCCACAGTGAGATCTGGTTGTGGTATCTCATGGCCCCTGCCACTGGGCCTCCTTTCCTCTGTCCTATGGAACAAGTGAGGTCCAGAACACTCACCCACCACCTTTTTCCTCTTCCCTCCCCCAGTGGTAGAATTCTAGGCTGGCACCTGTGTGCAGTCTATGTCTCTGCACTTCCCCATTTTATTTCTCCTTTGTTTGCCCCTCTGCCCTTCACTTCAGTGTGACCAGTGGGTTTCTTAGCTGCAATTTTGCATTGAATAGGGAGTCCTTGTTGTAGATTTTTTAAAATATTTTTTATTGTTAAGACTTATTGGGGTGACACTGGTTAGCAAGAATTGCATAGGTTCCACATGTACAATTCTACAGTGCTTCGTTTACTTGTTGCATTATATGTTCACCACCCAAGTTATAGATATTTCATCAGTCGTAATCTCCAGGGGAGTTTTTCAGGGGTCCCTCTCACACCACTGTTTTGTTGCTCTCCCTGTGATAGGTTATTTCAACACTAGCATAGACAACTCAGCCTGAACATCCTTGATATCTTTATTTGTAATAACTCTCAGTAATCCTTATTCCTATTTAGGCCCTTATTACTTAAAATTGTTCTACTATGATAACAAATTTGAATAAATCAACCCCTAACTACATTTTCCTATCCTTTCAATTTTCACTTTCTTGCATATTCTCCAACTTATATCAAGGTCCCACCACAATTCAATGATTCTTTACTTTCTGCCAGTCTGTCACCTCTTGTGAAATACTTTCTTCTCTATGCAGCTTAATTTCATGGTAAATCACTTTCAGCACTCTTTTCCATCTTCAAATTCCTGACATACTTGTTCTTTACATGTAACACCCAATCTTAGTTTGATCTAATAATCTCTCTTACCTACCCTTTCTAAAAATTGAGGTAAAATTAATGTAACATAAGATCCACTCACTATATTAAGCATTTTAAAGTATACAATTCAGTGGCTTTTAGAATGTTCACAAGGTTGTGCAACCATCACCACTATCAAATTCACAATATTGTAATTGCCCCAAAAGAAACTCCAAATCCATTAATGAGTCACTCCTATCCTGCCTCCCTTCCATACGGTCTCCATTCTGGGCATTCCATATAAATTCAATCATATGGTATGCAACCTTCTGTGTCTAACTCCTTTAGGTAAGCATAATATTTTGCAATATTTTACATCCCGGCTATACCATGTACCAGTACTTCATTCCTTTTAATGGCTGAATATTATTCCATTGTACGGGTATACCATCATTTCTTTATCCACTCATCAGCTGATAGACATTTGGATTGTTTCCACTTTTTCACTAAAATGAATAATGCTGCTATAAACATTCACGTACAGATTTTTGTATAAACATGTGTCTTCAATTCTCTTGAGTATATATAATTCTATATTTAACTTTTTAAGGAACTATCAAACTGTTTTTCCACAGTGGCTGCACCATTTTACATTCCCAAAAGCCATGTATGAGGATTCAAATTTCTCCATATTCTCGCCAATACTTGTTTGTTTGTTTGTTTTCCTTTTATTAATACATCCATCCAAGTGGATGTCAAGTGGTATCTCATTGTGGGTTTGATATTAAATTCTCTAATAACTAATAATGCTGAACAATTATTCTTACGCTTGTTGCCCATTTGTTTGTCTTCGGAGAAAAATCTATGTTTAAGTCCTTTGCCCATTTAGAAAATTGTGTTGCTTGTCCTTCTGTTGCTGAGTTGTAAGAGTTCTTTTCCCAACATGTTTCCAATATTGGGCCATTTTTAGATACGATTTTCAAATATGTTCTTTCATTCTGTAGGTTTCCTTTTCACTTTCTTGATAGTATCCTTTGATACACACATATTTAATTTTGACGAAGTCTAATTTTTCTCTTGCTGTTTATATTTTTGGTGTCATATCTAAGTATCAATGACCAAAATCAAAGTAATGAGGAGTTAGTCCTATTTTTCCTTCTAAGAATTTTAGTTTTAGCTCTCATATTTAGGTTTGTTCATCCACTGAGTTAATTTTTGCATAGGTATGAAGTCCTACTTCAATCTTTTGCCTGTGGATATCAAGTTGTTCCAGTACCATATGTTAAAAACTTTGCTCATTTAACCATAGAACTATGAGTTTATTTTCTGAATTCTCGTATCTATTCCATTGATCTGTTATATATGTCTTTCTTATTCTAGTACCACATGACTTTGATGATTTTAGCTTTGTAGGAACTTTTGAAATTAGGCAAAGATGCATCAAACTTTGTTCTTTATCAGGCTGTTTTTGCTATTTGGGGTTCTCTGTAATTCCATATGAAGTTTAGGATCAACCTGTACATTTCTGCAAAAAAGGGTAGCTGGAATTTAGATATAAATTATATTTGAATCTGCAGATTGCTTTGGGCAGTATATCATTTTAACAATACTAAGCATTCCAATACATGAACATGGGATATCTTTCATTTATTTAGTTCTTCTTGAATTTCTTTCAATGTTTTATAGTTTTCAGTGGACAATTCTTACATCTCCTTAAACTTACAGTTATGTATTTTATTCTTTTTGATGCTATTGTAAATGAAACTATTTTCTTAATTTCATTTGAGGATTGATCACTGGAGAGTACAAAAATACAACTGATTTTTTTACATTGGTCTTGTATCTTAGAAGTTTGTTAAATTTATTAGGTAGCCAATCAATCCTCTAGGTTCAGACTCTTTTTTTCCAATGCTCCCTTCATTCTGTAACACCTGACCTATAACAATAGTCTCCTAACTTGTTCTATTTTCAGAGCCCTCAGGTCTATCATTTATGTGAAAAATTGATAAACTTTTTCTGTCAAAATCCAGAATAAAGATTTTAGGTCAGGCAATACAGTTTCTGCTACAACTAACCAATTTTGGTCATAGCACAAAAGCAACTATAGACAAAATGTAAATGGACAGGTGTGGCTGTGTTCCAATAAAATTTTATTTCCAAATATATTTTGCCTGTGGGTCATAATCTATTTACATTGATACCAACGTATTTTTAAAACACAAATTAAATTGTTTTTACTCACCCACCCAATCTGTGAGATATTCTATCTCTGTTGCCTGCAGAATAAAATCCATGTTCCCTGATGTAGTAAAGTCCTTCGTGATCTGGTCCTTGACACTCTCTAGCCTCCAAAGCAGATAATTTTGCTTCATGTGGAAGGGTCAACTATTTTTTAAAGGTTTTTCTTTCTTTTAATTGAGGTATATTTGACATACTAGTTTCAGGTATAAAATATGATTCAGTATTTGTACACAAGGTCTGACAATTAAGCTAGCAAACTTACCACCATACACTTACATTGGCAGTACTGTACGAACAGCTTGGTAAGGTTTCATAATCTTGATGTATCTTTGTCTCACAGCTATGCTCATGTCAACATGTGGCAGTGTCTTGCTAAGTGGATTTCATTATTCTTGTTGCATGCTTTTGAGTGCCATCACAAGAATCAGAGATTGAATTAGAGCAATGAACAAACATTAAGTTAGACAAAAACAACTTGAACTTCTGGCTAACAGCTCATGGCTCTTATATCATGACAATGCACAAGCTCACATGGCACTATCAGTGAGGGAGTTTTTAGCCAGTACACAAATAAATGTACTGGAACACCCTCCCTATTCACCTGATCTGGCCCCCAGACATTTTTCTTCATCCAAAGATAAAGGAAATATTGAAAGGAAGACATTTTGATGACATTCAGGACATCAAGGGTAATACAATGACAGCTCTGCTGGTATCCAGAAAAAGAGTTCCAAAATTGCTTTGAAGGGTAGACTAGATGCTGGCATTAGGGTATAGCTGTCCAAGGGGAATACTTCGAAGGTGACCATAGTGATATTCAGCAATGAGGTAAAACTTTCTCTAGGATGAGTTCATGTATGTAATTGTCAGATCTCGTATACTGTGAAATGAAGGTCACAATAAGTCTAGCTAACAACTGTCACTATAGTTATAAAATTTTTTCTTATAACATTTAAGATTTACTTTCTTAGCAGCTTTCAAATATGTACCACAATATTTAACTGTAGTGACCATGCTATTCATTACATCCACATGACTTATTTTATAACTCAAAGTTTGTACCTTTTGACTCTTCATCCATTTCACCCACCCCTCACCCCCTGGCTTTGGCAACCACCATTCTGTTCTCAGAATGTATGAGCTCAGTATTTTTGCTTTTGTACCTAGCTTCCACATAAGGGTCAACTATTCTACTGTCAATGTTCTATATTCTCACCTTTGTCTTTAAGCAGTTCAATCACATCCTCTATGAGGGTCACCATTTCTTTGCCGTTCTTTGGATATTGTAAATTCACCCAAGTCCTGACCTTTTCAGGGAGAACTGTCAGGAATTGTTCCAGCACCAACAGCTCTAGAATCTGCTTCTTTGTATGAACTTCTGGTCTCAGCCATTGAAGACATAGCTCCCAGAGTTGGCTCAGGGCTTCATGAGGCCCAGATACTTCCAAGTACTAGAAATGTCTGAACTTATGATGAGAAACCTCCGAGTCATAGGTCTCCATGACTAGGATGCTTTCCTGTTTCCAAGACATTCTGCTCCCAGAGAACCAGGTTTGAGGTTTGGAGATAGTCATCAACTTTTTCAGGGACTGCATCTTCCTAGATAGAATTCCTACTGTTGTTTCAATTTGTCATCCCAGAGGATTCCAGTAATTCTTAGGCTCAGACTAAGCACCTGTGTATTATGCAATGTGATTTGAGCCAAGTTCTATCTCAAGAGAAAAATTTCAGGAGATTCAGATAAACGTCAATATTCAGGTACCTGAGAGACTGAAAAAAGACACAAATATGACGTACAGATAATGAACATGTATTACCATAGTGTTACAGGTAAAATAATACAAACAATATTCTTAAAATTACCTAACAAAATAAAATATTATGAATTCTCCTTTCACTCTTTCTTTCTTTAGAATAGGAATATATGCTGTCTCTTCCCTCAACCACCCGCTAAAAAGACAGAGAAGCAAACATAAATGGATAGCACATAAAGAAGTGATAAGTAAAACAGTCCTTAGATTAAAACAAGGCTCATAATTTAATTGCAATTAGATTTCTCCTGTACCAGGTAACAACTCATTTTTGTGTTACAACTAAGCAAAACAAATCTTTAGGTAGGATATACAAGAGATGCCTAAAATAACCTTTTCATAAGTTCTTATTAAAATACCAATAAAGTTATATGAGTAAAATCAACAGTAGCACTAGAATTAAGGGAAGAATGTGTAATTTTAAAAATACAAAAATATACACAAGCCATTTAATTGTCAGAGTAAAATCAAAAAGTACATTCCTAGAGAGTAATTTAGAATTTTCTTTCATTTGGTATGACGCACAATGGGTCAGTTTGCAATGTCCACTTGTGTACCCCTTTTAAACTCATTTCTATAAATTGTGCCCCTTGTTTTTAAAACAGCTGTTTTTAAATACTGACAGTTTTGTTCAGTGCTTATCTTAATGTAAAATAGTGGCAATGAGTTAGGGAAGAAAAATTATTATACTAAAAGTACAAACCACAGTTTTAATTTTACAATATTCATAACAGTTATATACTGATAATGATCAAGTATTTAGCAAAATTTATTAATAATAATATTTGTGTTATTTGAAAAGTCTGTAATAACTGTTATGTAAATCATGAGCCGACTGAAACACTGTTCGTGACATCATTGACCTTGCTTTGATACACTTAGTTTCTTGAAATCAGGCTCAAAGATTCAAGATACAGTCTTAAATCCAGACTTGCATTAAACTTGTTGAGGTATTTATTTTTTATAAAGGTGTAGAAAGAAAATCTCTCTCCACTATTTCAGTTTTAGTAAATGGCAAGAGATATCTGAGTCCCTTCTCACTATTTGTATACCTCATCAACATCTACCCAGAAGGTAATAAGATACTTTCTTTTAAAATCAGAATTTAAAGAAGGATTGGTTGAAAGTTCCTTTAACTGCTCTTTTGCATTGATTAATACTATAGCTCCTTTGAAGATTTCTTCATGAAGGGATCTGCAATCCAGTTGTTTTCTTTTCCACGTTGAGGGAAGTATGTATAAAAGGACATTTTAAGACCTTTCACAT
>PVJL010019075.1:0-14618 GCA_004026885.1 Lyroderma lyra | reverse complement strand
GACAGGGATGCCCCCTGTCACCACTGTTATTTAATATAGTACTGGAAGTTCTAGCCACAGCAATCAGGCAAGAGAAAGGAATCAAAGGTATCCAAATTGGGAAAGAAGAGGTCAAATTGTCACTATTTGCGGATGACATGATCCTTTATATAAAAAATTCCAAAGAAGCTGCATGGGAGCGCAGAATATTTTGGAATTTAGTTTTTTTAGGATTTTAATTTATAAGGCATGGGAACTTTTTCTTGAATAATTAATAATAAGAGGCAAAAAAAAACAAACAAACAAACAAACAAAACAAAACAAAACAAAAAAACAAAAGTGAACACAGGCTCCCTAGAGACTTGCCCTGTCAACAGGGAGCCACTCTAGGTGGAGGAGTGATCAGTCCCACCTTACTAACAGGGGAAGACTTTCTTGCAAACTTCAGCCAAAGTGACTGTCTGCAGCATTACTCTGCCACTCCTCTTGGACAGTTAACAATGTTCTGTGAGGGACATAACCACTCAACTATGACTGAAGAACACACACAACAAACTCAATGGACAATCCTAGATTACACACAAAGAATACTGATCAGCATTTACCTGGAAGGAAATTACCTGAGATTGGGGAAGGACCAGTGGCGTGCTAACTAACCAAAGCTTATACAAAGATGAGGATCATTCCTGTCCCCCACAATCAGAGTAGAGACTGAAGAAGCAGTATAGCCTACTATTATATACTTTGGGTTCATATAAACAAACAAAATGTTTTTTAAATTCATTGCCACTTTTTCAGGTGAATTAATAATATTAATATGTCAGATTTATAAAGAGTAACTCACTCAATAAACTATCACTCTAAGTGTGGATCATTTGAGAGAAGTCACATTACAGAGGAGATAACTCAAAGGCTATGTTTAAAAACACATTAAGTACCCATAGCATATATTAATGTTGCTTTGAAATCAGAATAACTCAGATCTTACTTGGAAAAGATCTTATCTATCTGCCATCTGTGTATCTATCTTAGTTTGGGATGCAATAACAAAATATCATAGATTGGATGGCTCATAACAACTTAAGAACTTCATTTCTCACAGTTATGGAAATGGAAGTCCAAGATCAGGGTGTCATCAGGATTGTAACCCTCTGGTGATAACCCTCTGCTGGGTTGTAAACTGCTGGCTTGAATCCTCATATAGTGGAGAGCAGAGAGGGGAAGCAAGTTCTCTGGTGATGTTAATCCCACTCATGAGGTTGCCACTCTCATCACCTCATTTAACTTTGATTAATTCCCCAAGGTCCCACCTCCTAATGTATTCACATTGAGAACCAAACTCAGTTGTAGTTGCTTGCCGCTAATGACCTAATGATTAAGAGACAAGGGTTGGTGGAAAGAGAAGTAGGCTTATTCTGAATGTTGGCATGCTGGGAAGATGGCAGATTATTGTCTCAAAGGCCATCTTTCCCATTCCTACAGTGGTCAGGAGGTTTTATAGGTACATAAGAAGCAGCAGAACAAAGAAAAGGGGGAGTTAGTTATGCCATTCGTCCAGGACAACATCTTCTAGAGTCCAGTTTATTTCTTGATGGTTATCTCTACCTAGAACCTCATCATAAAGGTGATTCATATGTCATCTGACAAAAAGTCACAGTTCAAAATTGCAAGCTGGTTGCTGCTTTCTAGGCGGCTAAGGGGTGACTCAGTTTTCTTCAAGTCAGCATTTTGCCGATTAATCAGATTAAGAAGGTATGCATGTAGCCTCAGAAAAACACAGTTATTGAATCAGGTAGAAGGGAAAGAAAAAAATAAACTAAATTGTGTAATCTTGAAAAGTATACCATCACCCTTACAATGTGAATTTTGGAGGGATGTAAACATTTAATCAATAACTCTGTCTACCTTTCTATCTATCTATCATCATCTATAATCTATTTTCTGTGTTTGATGCTATTCACATTACTTATTAACTATGTGCCTTTAGGAAGGGAATTTCATTGAGCTTCTATTTTCTTGTTGTAGAATATGAGAAAAATAATCATTCCTCTGCATAGAGTAAGTAGAGTAGAAAGTTCATGTAAGCCCATAACAAAGTATTTGGTCCTTTCCCTCCCTAAATGTAAGCTATTAATTTCTGTCTCTGCTGAAATCTTGATCTCAATAATTTCTCATTATCTGTGATTTTTCTCTCTGTACAGTGTCAATCCAGAACTGAAGCACAGGCTTGTTGGTGTCTGTCTGTCTGTTGTTTGTTTTATCTTTCTTCAACCTCATTTAACGCAAGATGATTTCATGTGAGCATACTTTATTAAAATCTTGAGGAACTGACCAGCAAACATTTTTATAAATTGAAATATCATTGGTCACAAAAACCTGTAACTATTGTGGCCTCTGGGAATTTTTTACAGGTAGGTATTTCAAAGGAATTGCTCAGGTCTTTATCTTCCAGCTGACCGATGACAAACAAGTCCTGTCAAATTCTTAGCACAGCAGTAGAGCCCCAGCCAACTGCCTCTGTCTCCTCAGCCACATATTCTTGGCTAAAAATCTTTATTTGGTGTGCTTGTAAACAATCTCTCAGATGTATTCTGTAATTAACTTTTCACTAGCTTTTATCTTATAGAAAGAAGGAAGGAGGGGAGGGAGAACCAGAGAGGGGAAAGGACAGAGGACAAAGGAAGGATGAGAGGAAGGGAACGGAAGTCTTAAGAAGCCAGCCTCCTTAGGTGTAAACAATAACATGTAAAGGAAATCTCTTCATTTAATACTATATAAATGCTGTGTCCTCCTGCAAAAGGCACCTAACTCAAAATGATCTTTTTTGTTAATTAAATCATTTTACTTAAAACTTGCTGCATGAATTGTTATCAATTAAAGTGCCCCAGATGCTGAGTTTCTGTTCAAATTACCAATTGTGTGTGAATTTACAATAGATACAACTGGATCATGTTGCTTTTTTCCAAACAATTCATTACAAGGTAATTGGATTATCTAATCTTTAAGATCCTTTCTAATCTGGAGATTTTAGAAGGCAGTGACTTTCTGGTGTATTTACAAACTTGACAGAAAGTTTAAGAATTTTTACTAGGTCCTGTTCAAACTCATGGGAAAAACTAAATGCTGAGCTCTGAATGGTTTATTCAAATTGACTTATATGCTAATGTTACCAGAGATGTAGCCAGTCTGTATATATTGACTTAGAGACCATTATCTATGTAGATTTTCTAAAATATTCATTACCATATTATCTAAAGAGCTCAAATTGTGAAAGCCACTTGGGTTCAGAAATTTATCTATGAGTGGGCGTGTTCATCCCATTAGCTTAGGAAATGATCATTTGAAGGCTTAACTTGTCTCTTGGAATATAACATCTCTCCTTGAATTCACCTCCTAAACAGTAAACTAAAGATATAGTTACCTGGTTTATCTTGCTTTGATTAGGATTCCACAGATGGCTGCAGTATTCCTACGTCCAACATTTATTTACATTTTTCCCCAGGTCTTCCTTCACTAACTGTTCATATTTTCCTTCCTTTGTTATTTTGTGCCCTGTGGCACAGCTCAGTCAATCAATTATTGCGGTCAGGGCTGATGCTGCAGGATTCAAACAAAGGCCCACCAGCAACAAAGAAACAATGGCAAGAGCAAGCTGTAGTCTGTGTGTCAGTGGATCAGCTGATCAATCCATGATTGAATTGTTTTAAATGTATGTCGATTCAAGAACAGGGCGCAGAGATATATTTGAGGCATGAAAGAAAGGAGGAGGTGTGATTTCAAAACAGCTTTCTTCATAAGAGAGTAGAGCTGACCTTGCATTTAAAGAGAGAGGATGGGGGAAAGCTATATGAAAGTGTGAGCAGTATGAATAAATGCTGTTTATAGAAAGCTGTTTTAATACCTTTGCTAAAGCTGAAAAATAGAAAGAGACAAAGCTCTCACAAATGCATGGCTTTCCCTGTGATTGATCCTTTTATCTTTTCATTCCTGCCCAGATGATAAAAGGCATTTACAGTGGAAACAAGCCCTAGTGACTTCATTTTCCTCAAATATGAAATATGTTTCTTATTTAGAATTTTGCTATTAAAGCATTTGCTGTAGTATACCTCTCCATTTAAAAATAAAAAAAGTTTGAAGTTTTTAAGTGAAAAGTGGAATTTCTTATAGAAATCTTTTTGTATTGTTTGGTTTTGTTTTGCTTTGCTTTGTTTTTACAGTTAATGAAACTCATTCTTGGCACAAGGTAACTGGAGTGATTCTACGAATAAAATAAACTTTGAAATGAGACAGGTCTTATTTAGAATCTAGATGACACTCTTGAAAAAACACCCAGGACTACTGAAATGAAAGTAAGTACTCAACATACATCAAGTCCGAGCTCCTCTCTCTTTTCAACTATGTTATTTCTAGGTTTCTCTAGGAAAATATAATTCCATGATAGCAACACAATTTGATTCACATTTATTTAATGCTGACGTTGTATCAGACGATGGACGAATTTGCTTTCACCTATTGTATCACTCATTTTTCATAATGCTTCTTCAGGGTAGCCGCCATCACCTTGCTTAAGGAAACTGTATTCTGAAGTTATTAAAAACATGCTGATTGTGTACAGCTGAAAGGGAGCAAGTTTTACCACCCTAAAAATGCCACTTTGGCATGAAGATTATTTTGAATTAAATGCAGTCAAGACCCAGTACACTCAAGAAAATCTTTTACCTCTCCCTTAACCACCTAATTTATAGCGGTTCTCAACCTGTGGGTTGTGACCCCTTTGGGGGTCGAACGACCCTTTCACAGGGGTCACCTAAGACCATCGGAAAACACATATCAGATATTTACATGACGATTCATAACAGGAGCAAAATGACAGTTATGAAGTAGCAACGAAAATAATGTTATGGGGGTCACCACACCATGAAGAACTGGATTAAAGGGTCGTGGCATTAGGAAGGTAGAGAACCACTGTGTCCTAAAAGGATTTAGATAGGGGTCTGGCTTAGAAAGAACGCTTGAGATAACTTTTTACCTGAAAGACATAGGTGTATGGCAGGGCAAACATCGAATTACCAAACTTCTGCTATTATACCCTATCAATTACCCTCCTCTCTTTTGAAGTCCGAGGCCCCTATCTCATTCTTTAGCTCAGGTTGGCACATTAGCCTCAGCTGCCTGATTTGCCCTTGATTATCAAATTTTTATAAGGCTCCCATATATACAAAATTAAATTTGTTTTTCTCCTGTTAATCTGTTTCTTTTTTGTTTTTGATTTTGTTTTCTTTTTTCTTTCTTTTCTTTTTTTTTTTTTTTTTTTTTTTTTTTTTTTTTTTTTTTTTTTTTTTTTTTTTTTTTTTTTTTTTTTTTTTTTTTTTTTTTTTTATCATTTTAGTTATTAAACCAGCCAAAGAACCTGGAAAGAGTCAAAGGAAAAGTTTTCTGCCCCAACACTGTATGTGACAAGAATGAGATGTGAAAACAGATTTGGTTAAATCAAAGGGTCTTTGTGTTTCTCTTCACCAATGGTTCTCAAACTTTAGGGAAAATCAGAATAAATTAAAGAGCTTGTAAAAACCCAGATTGCGGGGCCCCAGTCCCCAAACCTTCTATTCAGTAAGTCTGAGTATGGCCTGAGAATTTGCATTTCTTACAAGGTCCCAAGTGATGTTAATGCTGCTGGTCTGGTGATTGTGTTTTGAAATATACTGTGTTACCTTTCATTAAAAAGACATATTTGGTGTTTTTTACCAGTTACAAAATTTGTTACTCAAGACGAAATACTTTAGAATCATTTGAAAGCTAAAATACTAGGTATTGATGAATTAAATTTTACTAAATTCTCATTTCTTACACATCTAGAAATTGCATTCCATGGAAATGAAAATAATGTACAAAAGAGAATCCCCGTCCTCCGAGAGCTCAGCAGCTAGTTGGGATTAGTCATGGGTACGTACTTTAACTTACCATTAACAAGGCAAATACAATAAATGCTTCAGAAGACTTATTAAAATGTACTCTGGGAATACGGGGCAGAAGATTCTATTTAAAAAAAAAATAACAAGTCCTTACTTTCAACTTGCTTTATCTTCTTCTTACTTCCTCTCTGTAGCTATTGTGATCAGTTAAAACTAAATTTATTCTATTTACTGTGGTTACTTCTTCAAATGCCACTTACACCTGAATCACAAAATAAAGCTTTCACTTCAAGCATACCAGTAAAACTGCAGTGGGAAAATTTACCTATAGCTTCCTAATTGCAAAACCCAGGGGCCTGAAAATAGCCCTGTGTGTCTGAGGCATTGGGAACTATTGATCATTCTCTGCCCTGCACGTGCCCACCTGGGCCAGGGTAACTTGTCTCCTGCTCCACCCTCCTACTGACTGGGACCTTTAAGCTCTCTTCTCTTTGTTCTCAAAAATCTCTTATGCCTCTATCTCATCTTTAAATATGCTATTCTCTGAGTTTAGCCCTAGCCTTTCTTATATCTTAACAAGCCTTTCTTCACCTCACAAAGGAGTGATTTTTATTACAATGCTAGTCTGTTCACCTTACTGCTCATTCAAAAACACCCACTGAATCCTGGTTGCCTAAAGGCAAGTAAGGCTCATCATCTGGTCTGGCTAATTTTCCATTTTGTCTCTTGCTTCTCTTTTCACTGCTCAATTCATTGTCTATCTTCATAGGTCCATTATTCCGTTGCCTTTTTCTAACCTAAGGTAGATATCATTGAACAAATTGCATTGCCTATCTTTCTGGGTGCACAGAAGTCTGTGTAAGAAAAACCTCTGTTCAGACTATTTCCCCTATATCTCTGTCACTACCACACTCACACAGAACTCTTGATTTCTGACACTTCTGGTCACCAAATATGCAGTATTTCCCCACATCAAATAGTTCTCAGACAACAGTTGATGTCCTACAATTTAACTTGAAACAGACACTATCTGTCAGAGACAGCATCAGATCCCACAGGGTAAGTGTTCAGTCCCTCGATTTCCCAGTTTATTAAAGATATGATAAAGGATACAGATGAGGGGTCATATGAAGAGATACCACAGGGCAAGGTATGTGGGAAGGAGCACAGGGCTTAAATTCCCTCTTTGAATGTGCCATTCTCCCAGCCCCTCTGTGTTCACCAACTCGGAAGCTCCCTCAACCCCATACTTTGAGGGTTTTACAGAGGCTTCACCATGTAGGCATGATTAATGGTTATTAACTCCAATTCAAGAGAATGGAAAGTGGGGTAGAAAACTGCAAGCTTCTAGTTATGGCTTGGTCTTTCTGATGACTAGCCCTCGTCCAGGAGCCATCCAGGAGCCTTCCAGGAGCCTACCAGAGTATCACTTCAGAAGACACTCCTATCATCCAGGAAATTCCAAGAGTTTCAGGAGTCCTGTTTCAGGGGCCAGGGGCAGAGATCAATATATCATTTCTATTATCTCACACTTCTTTGGTTTTCTTTATCTTCTACTCCTGTTATATCCACCTCTCATCTTCGTGTTTCCTTGCTCCTCTGATTCTTCTCATGCCAACAAATCTCCACACTAACGAATTTAACATGTGTCCTTTTGTTGCATCTTACCTATAATCAGTAAAATATATGTCAACACTTCAAAGTCACACACAGTTTCTGTAGAATTTGCTAATGATATTTTTTTACTAATCTATTAATTATATGTCTCAATTCCAATTTGTTTGATTTAGTGTTAAGAATTTGAAGTTTATTTTTCACATAAAATTCTACTTGATTTTGGAACAAATTTTCCTGTTTTTTCATTCATGCTTACTTAATTCTAACGCAGATCATTTCCTTTTTTTGCTGAAATGTTTTCTTCAAGGATGCTGCTTTCAAAAATAAACTTTTTGTGATAAAAAATTCTAAAGCTTTTTCACTCAGGGAATATTTCACCCTCATATTTACATGGTAATTTAACTACACAGGATAATTGATGTTTAAATTTTCCTTGAAAATTTGAAAATATTAACCTATTGTCTTCATTTTAATCTTATACTTAACAAAAATACAGGTTTTATATTTAATATATTATATTTGTATAATATTTAACATCTTATATAATTATATATAATATAAAATAATTATATATCATGTTATTTATATATTATAAAATAATTATGTAATATGTTGCATAATTATTTTAATATGTATTACATTATAATATAATATTTTATATTATATACATAATTCATACAACATTTATAATGAACATGCAACTTAAAATGAATGGCAATGGGATAAACATTAATACATCTGCTTCGGTCTAAGAAATGAAAATTTAGATTTGATTGAAGCCCCAGTTCTGCCTATTTTAGGGTTATGTAATTCCTGACTTCTATTTTTTTCATTACTTCTGCTTTGTGGAGTTTATCACGTAATGTATTTAGTATTCTACTTTTTTGACATTCATATAAGTGATATTAGTTGTATAATTAACCGACTTAAAAACTTCATATTCCTGAGATCTTGAACTTGCAGATGCATTTCATTCATTTTCATTTCTGTGTAGTACTCCTTGTTGGGTTACGATAAAATATCTCAATTTATTTTCCTATTGTCAGTCTCTTATTTGATGGATTTTGGGTTTGCTGCATTTTGTTTTTTCAAACAAAGCAGCCATGAATATTTGTCAGCATGTTTTCTGGAGTACATGTTAACATTTTCTCCATAGCAAATGTCTAGGTTGGAATGCCGGATTATATATAGTATGTGTATTTCTTCAGATTATAAATTATTTTTCAAAGTGATTATTCTCATTTGTTTTTGCACCACCAGTCTTTGTTGTTGTATATCCTCATTAAAACTTTGTGTTTCTTGACTTGCTTTTTGCCAATATGATGATGAAATTGTACTTTATTGCAGTGTTTTAATACCAATTTTCTAGTTATAATTTTTAAAAGATTTTTGGTCAAGAACATACATATATCCTTCACCAAAGAATATATGTATGTCCTTTTCCAATTATATTGACCATTAGCTTATCTTTTTTTTATCATTTGTATGAATCTTTTAATATGTTCTACAATAAAATATTTTAGACATGTAATATATAATCTTTTTTTAGATAAATATGTGTGTGAGTGTGTACATACAAATATCTTCAACTTTGTGATTAACTTTTAATCTTCTGATTAATAAACAATTTTCATTTTAATACAAGTAAAATTCTCTAACTTTTAACCTAAGTTTTACTTTCTATATCTTGTTTAAGGAAGTCATTTTCCCACTCCAAGATTGTACTGTCTCCCAGCTTGTCCTCTGAAATCTTTAGAGTTATGAATTCTACATGTAAATCTTTAGTCCTTTTGGTAATGATAATAAAATAGAAATGATATAAAGACCCAATATAATTTGTCATATAAATAACCAGTTTTATCAGAACCATTCATTTAATAGGACGGCCTTTCTGTAACTAATCTGCATTGCCATCTTTGTTTGATGTAAACTGTCCATATATGTATGAATATGTTTCTTTACCTTCTAGTTTCTCCATTGGTCTGTTTGCCTTGTTTTGTCTTAGTCATTCTAGCTATACAGTAATTCTAGATATCTGGTATGAAAGTCACTCCCACTTTTCTTTTTTGTCAAAAATACCTGGGTTATTCTGTATCACATGTTCTCAAGTAAAAGTTTTAGATTTATTAAATCTCATGTCAAATTCTAAACTATATTTTGTAATTTTTTTACTTAGAATTAAAGTAAATGCATAAATCAATTTGTAAAGCATTATAATATCATATTAAACCTTTCTATAAATATGGCAATATTTTTATTTACTTAAGTCTTTCACTAATTTTCTTTATAATAGGCATTGTATGTTTTGTAGGACTTATTAATATTATTGGTTAATGTCAGTAATACACATTCTTAAATTACATAAATTATATATAAATACAAATTTTAGATTAATTATGAATCCATAATTTTGTTAAATTTATACATTTTAATGATTTATCTATAAATTACTATAGGGTTTCAACTTAGATAATTCCCTAATCTATGAACAATGAAAATTATTTTTTCTTTTTCAACCCAAATAATTTTATTTCTTTTTCTTGCCTTACCATATTGATTAGATAGTAATCTTCATTGCTTTTTTCATGAATGTAAAGTGGATTAAAAATATTACACATACCTAATACAGACATTATATGTGATGTCTGTATTTGGTATTTGTGACTGTCCTTTATCAGAATAAGTAGAATTCCTTCCATCTAAATTTGTTGATTTTTAAAATGATAACTGGATGTTCATTTTTACTGAATAGTGTTTTCTTCACCTTGAGATGATTAAGGGTCCAGAAATAGACCCCTACATATAAGGTCCAATGATTTTCAATAAGGAAGCAAAGACAATTAAACAGAGAAAAGACAATCTTTTCAACAAATGATACTGCAAATATTAGATACCCGTATGACCCCAAATGAAGCTTATCCATACCTTACTGTATATAGAAAAATTAATTAAAAATGAATCATATCCCCAAATAAAAAGTTTTTAGCTCTGAACTCGAGTTGCACAGAGTTCTTAGATAGGATATGAAAAACATGGGTTAGAGAGAAAAAAAAACCATGATGAATTACACTTCATTATGAGTAAGAATTTCTGCTCTTTGAAAGAGACTATTAAAAGAATAAACGTACAAGCCATAGATGGGAAAAATACTTGCAAATCAAGTATTTTAAAATGTGTTAAAAGATGCATATACGAGGGTATAAGGAGCCCAGAAAAAGAAATGATGATAAAGAAACAATTGAATTTTACCAGAATGAAAGAGATATGACAGACAATTCATCAAAGTTAATCTACAGATGGCAAATTAGTACATATAGATATGGTCAACATCACTAATCATTAGGGATGTGAATTAATACCACAATGAACTTCCATGGCACACCTTCCAAAATGGTTAAGATTAAAACGAGTGATCATGAGAGTTCCCTGGTGGTGTAGTGGCTAAGGCTTCGGCACTGTCAATGCTGCGGCCTGGGTTCCATTCCCAGCCAGGGAGCTACCCACATAAAAAACAAAACAAAACAAACAAACAAAAAGAGTGATCACTTATATATTGGCAAAGATGAAGAGCAAATGAATTCTTACACATTGCTGGTAGGTATATAAAATGTATTACTGCTTTGGAAGAGAGTTTGTGAGTTTCTTTAAAAGTTCAGTGTATACCTTACCTTATGACAAAGCCATTCAACTACTGGGCATTTACCTAAAAGAAATGAAAGCATATGTTCATATAAAAACTTGTACATAAAAATTCATAGCAGATTTGTTTATAATAGACAAAACATGGAAGCAACCCAAATATCTTCCAATAGATAAATAGATGGGTAAGTTACGATATATTCATATAATTCACTATTATTTAACAATACAACAGTATAAACTATTGATACATACAACAATGTGGATGGATCTATAAATAATTGTGTTGAGTGATAGTATAGAGACCAGACAATGATCACATGCAGTATTTTTCTGCTTATGTAAAATTCTAGAAAATGCAAACTAAGCAATAGTGACCAGAAGTGATCTATAGTTGCTTAGAGGTAAAAGATGAAGTTGTAGGAGAGATGGTTCATGAGGAAACTTTTAAGTGTAATGGATGTATAAGTATTTACCATATTGGTTGTGGTGATGATTTCCCAGTTGTACAAATTGTACATTTTTCTGTATGTCAATATGTTTATGTATGTGTACATATTATGTATATGTCATTGATACCTCATTACAGCTATAATAAGAAACTACTTACTCATAATATTTTGAGTGCATTTACCGTAAGTTTGGGGTCAGAACATGATGTCTAGTTTTGTAGCTTCTATTCAACATTGCACTGCTAATTATAGCCAATGGCAGTAAGGAAAAAAGGAATTAAAAGGTCTCAGTGCAATTCAATAGAGAAAGGAAAGTATTTTCATTATATGATGCTGGATCAACTAGATAGCTATATGGGGGAAGATAAATCTTGACAATTACTTAGACAGATATTAATTTTGAGGTAGATTAATTAATTAGACTAATGAACCTGAAGTAATTGTAAAATTAAAAAGCCAAATTACAAAATCCCTAGAAAACAATATATAAAATATTTTTGGGATCTTATTTTAGGCAAAGATTTCTTAAAGAAATACAAAAAAACAAATTAACCCCAAATTTAAAAATTTGTAAGCTATTCTCATCAATATTAAAAATGTCTCCTTAAAAGACACAGTTGAAAAATAAAAAAAATAAAATAAATAAAAAGAAGGGCACTGAGTGGGATAAATTCACAATACATTTATCTGACAATGGACTGGTATCATGAATATACAAGGATTCTCAGAAACCAGTAATGAAGAGATAACCTATTTTAAAAATAAGCAATGGGCTTGGAAAAGCATTTCACAAAGGATATTATATAAATAACCAGCAAGCACATGAAAGGATGTTCAATGTTATTGGTCTTCAGGGAATTGTAAATAAAAGCACAGCAACCATCATATACATGTTAGAATGGCTAAAATTGAAAAGAACACATAATACCTAATGCTAGAGAGGAGGGTGCCTAGAAAATGCCTATGTTTTTGGTGGGAGTGTAAAATGATACAACCAGTTCAAGAAACTGTTTCGCAGTTTCTAATAATGTTAAACATGCACCTGCCATAAGATCCAGCAGTTCTACTTTATATCAGCTTTGGTTCAATCAGAAGCAAGAAACCATGAGCAATTTGAATGGGGACCGTTTAATGTAAAAAATAATTAAGCATAACAAGGATTAGATATTAGCCAAGTAAAAAAGAACGCCAAAGAATACAAGAATAGCACAAAGCAGGAGTAGCCACTACTTTTATTAATAGGTCCGCGATAGCACACTCAAAGAAGAGGTCCCCATCTCCCAGGAGCAGGCCCAGCAGGGCTCACTGGGATGGCAGAGAAGTGTCGTGGTGCAGTACCCACAAAGCTTGCTGGAAATCGCTCCTTAAAGGGTCTTGGGTAAATGCGCAACAGCATATTGTTAACTATAGGCGTTATGTGTTGTACAACAGATCTCTAGAATTTATTCTCTTGTATAATTGTAATTATGTACCCATTGAATCTCTCGCCATTCCTTTCTCCCCCCACCCCCTTCTATTAATTTGACTATTTTAGATGCCTGGTATAAGCAGAATCATGCTGTATTTGTCCTTCTCTGAGTGCCTTATTTCACTTAGCATAATAGTTATATTTATTACCTTGAACATATTCATATGCTTATGTTCAAACATCAAATTACATATATTAAAAATGTACAATATTTTGGTACAGTAGACTCTCCATTAACCAGAAATCAATTTTTGCCGGTTGCTTGAGAGAATTCCAGTTAAGGTAGTCTACTTACATTTATCTGCATCTACCAATACCCCTGGGTGCCAGTTAACTGAGAGTCTACTATATATCTATCATACATCAATAAAACTTTTTTGTTTTCCTTTTCTTTTTTTAAAGAAAGAGTTCTGGGAAAAGTTGTTCATGGAGAGCTATCTCACTGAAGACAATCACTTACAAAACTTCCCAGGTGTGTAGGCTCCTAGGGGAAGCTGTTGGCTGCTGGGTGCAGCTGTTTGCTATACTCTAGGAGTCGGGTGTTGGAAAAGCTGAACGAGTTGAAGAGGCCAGAGGCTTGGAGAAGTCCTGGGCAATTGCAGAAACCTGTGGAGAAGAGCTCTGGAACCCTGAAGCAAAATGTTTCCCTAGCGCCCTCTATTGACAAAATTTAACAGAAAAACTGATGAAGGAAAAAATATTAAGTGTTTAAATGGCCCAGATTCATTTTCACAGAGCAGACCGAATCAGAGAGTTTGGAATGCAGAGGCTGTAAATCAATAGCCAGCACACATTTGCAGGTATTTAATTTCCAAAGTAATTTGGAAATAATTTCCAGGTAATAATTTCCAAAGAATGTTAAAACATATTCATCATTAAGAACTTTTTACAAGAATGTTTATTACAGCCCTCTTCATAATAGCAAACAAGTAAAAATAACCCAAATATACATTATTAGGAGATTGGATAAACACAATGTGGTATCCAAAGGTGCACTCACTATACAGCAATTACAAAAAAGATATCCCATAACATATGCAAATCTCAAAACCATTGTATTAAGCTAAAGGACACTAAACAGTGCAGACTGTATGATTCCACTTACATGAAATTATTGAACAGGCAAAACTAATCTTTCAGGAGATAAATAAGAATAGTGGATGAATCTGGGGCCACAAGTGTGGATGAGAAATGACTGGAAATTCATAGAAGGGAACTGTTTAGTGTGGCAGTGGAGTTCAATATTTTGATGGTTTATTGGTTAAATGATTCTATACATTTGTCAAAACCCACCAATCTATATTCTTAATATATTTGTATTTTAGTAGGTATCATTTGATGATAACTTTTTAAAAATCTATGCATGTGAGGGGACCTGAAAAGTTTACATCTGATGGAAATTTTGTTTTTGCCATGCTGAAGCTGCCTTTTGAGGATATTGATTTTAAGCTGTTTTTAAGAAACAAGACTCAGAAAGATCTTTTTACCTTCCCCTTTTTCCTTCCCAAGATATTCTGACAGAGAAACTTACTTCAAGAAGGACATTTTAGA
>PVJL010019072.1:0-14623 GCA_004026885.1 Lyroderma lyra | reverse complement strand
CAAAGAACTTGAAAACCTTTGTCCGCAAAGACTTATGTACCCCAATGTTCATTGCAGCACTGTTCACAGTGGCCAAAACATGGAAACAACCCAAGTGCCCTGCGACAGATGACTGGATAAAGAAGCTGTGGTACATATACACAATGGAATATTACTCAGCTGTAAGAAAAGATGAAATATTGCCATTTGCAACAAAATGGATGAACCTGGAGATCATCATGCTAAGTGAAATAAGCCAGACAGAAAAAACAAAGAACTGCATGATTTCACTCATATGTGAAATATAAAACTGAAAGCAAAGAAAAAAAGAAATGAACAAACAAATAACCCATGGACACAATCGATAGTTTAATGTTTATTTGGGGACGAGTGGGTTAGGGAGGGGAGAAAAGGGAGGGGGTGGGAGAGGTGGTGAAGCTAAATATAAGGTGATGGAAAGAGAAGTCACATTAGGTGGTGAACTTATTATACATCAAGTTGACAATGCACTGTAGAATTGTATGCCTGAAACCTATGTAATCCTTGCTAACAGATGTCACCCCAATAAGTCTAACAATAAAAATGAATTAAAAAAAAACAAAAAAACAAAAAACAAAAACAAAAAAACTGAAAAATAAAAAACACTTCACAATGAAAAAAAAAAAAAAAGAGGTAATGGTTCTCAAAACCTCCAAATCCTATAATAAATACTGTGACTTGCTCGTGAAGGTGCAATTAATATGATTTTTTCTTTTATCTTTGAGCCAGTGTTTTGATGCCTCTGTAACATCTGCCCATACAACTAGCTTGCTATAATAAATGATGAGGAGAGAGAGATTTATGCTTCACATGTGCTCTCACATTGAGCTTCCACAGTATCCATGGAAGATATCTTCTACAAATTCCATTTGTAGAAATGGAAACATTTGTAGATGAGGAAGCAGAGGCTCAGTGAAGTTTAGGAAATAAATCAATTTGATGTAGAAAAACAAAACAAAACTGGTGGGTGGCAGAGCTGGTATTCGAATCCCAGTTCCTCTGATTATCTGAACCCACACTTTGTATGTAGCGTGCGGCCTGGCTGGCTGGAGAAGCCCCCAGCAAGAGCCTGTCCTCATACTCCACCAAAAGCTCATTCCTTAACAGGGGCCTTGGGGAAGAGGCAAAGTTCAATGGAGATGAATACGATTCTGCAAAGCGTGTTTGCCTGCTTGTTTTTGCTTGTTTGTTTGTCTTATTGGCTACTGAGCTTTCTGCTGGTAGATAATTGCTATAAAGCTCTTGGGAGATTATTGCTATAAGGCAGTAATTTGCTGCATGATTCTGGTATAGCCAGCCACTGAATAACTCAACAGTCACTCCTCAAATGCAGGCAGGAGTGCCTTCCTTGGAATCCAAAAACTGAGAGTAGTCTCAGCTTCCCACTGAGAAGCTGTGGGACCCCAGGCAAGTGATTTGATGTTTCTGAGTAATGATTACCAATACAGAGTATGCAGACAGACTGGCTGGGTTCAAATGTAGCTCTACCACTTACTAGCTGTGTGACTCTGGGCAAATGATTTCACTTTCTGTGCCTCTGTTTCCTCATCTATTAATTGAATATAGAATTAATGCCTTGTCACACAGAATTTTTGTGCCGAGTTAAGTTGATACAAGAACACTTAAAAGGCTGCTGGGCACATAGTAGTAGGCACTCTTTAAAAGTTAATTATTTTTTTATTTTCAAAGAAATATTTATGAAGGGATAAAGCTCTTTATATTCAGGAGTGATAGTAACAATAAATTTGATGTTTCTAAACTGTGCAAAAGAAAATATACACCTGTTAGGGTACATATGTCAGCCATGCAATCAAGCTACACATATTTGAATTGTTCACAAATAAATACAAATTTTGCAAGTATGTTATATGTGGCTGCTAGGTTGAGGCTTCACATTTTTCTACTGGTAACTTCTTCACAACATTTCTACTTCTTTGCAGCTCAGCGTTAGAGACTTCTTGCACCTGTGAAGGTGAGGACACTGCGTTATGTTTCTATCCGCCTTCAGAGCACAATTGCATCTCTGGAGGATGATGGATAATACCACGTCTCCAAATTGGAAGTATTTCTTGGTAGGGCTGAAAATAAGAAAAGGATTCTCTTTGTTAACTGAGTTTACCTAGCTTTAGTAGATGACAACTATATTTAGATGATGGGAATGAGTGAACTTCAAAAATATGCATAGAATTAATTTATGTAGCTATTTATACATTTATTTATTTAAACCTGCAGGAAACAAGCTAAACAAATTCAAGAGCAGCTGAAAGAGCCACAAAATGGTAAAAGCTACAGTCTCAAGGCATCCAGCACAATGGCAAAGTCAGAGAATTTGGTGAAGAATCACGTTCAGCTGCAAAACGTAAGTCACATGTCTCTGCATCTCTTCCTGCAGCCCACTTCAGCACTCCCAGTTCAGAGAGGATGGGAAGCCTACAATCGGACTTGTATATATATTTTTAGTACTTTGTAAATTTTCATTAAATCATCTTGCAGTTCTGTGCATGTACATGCATGCATACATGTACTGGATGAAAGAAAAAAATTAAATATTAGCTTTTGATATTACAACCGGTAATATATATTGGTCTCTGGAAGCAAAAAGAGTTTCAGTTGTTTGTTCTAGAATCACTTAATGAATCCTCACTTTGTGTCAGAAATTGTGCTGGGCACCAGTCATGCAATGATTCCTACCATATGGGAACTTATGTATAGTAGGAAATACAAACATTAGAAACACAGGAGGTGTGTGGGCTGAGATACTTGATACTACAACAGACATTGGAGAGCAGACCAAAGGGAGGTGAGTGGGGGCAGGTATAGCAGCTGCCTCTTAACAAGGTCAGACGTGAGCTGGGTTTTGAACAATATGATGGTTCATCAGATAGTCGCAGAGCAAAGAAAAGAGACTAGAACAAACAGAATGAATAAAGTCACGCAATCCTAAGAATGCATACTATGTTGGGGCGCCTCCAGAGTAAGCGGTATGAGAGAAGTCAAAGATGGGAGAGGCGGGAGATGAGCGTTGAGGTCCCATAGTCAGTACTTCCTAACACCAGACTGAAAACAAATACCAGAACTTGAAGTTAAAGACAAACTCTTTGAATGCTACATCTCTTCTAAAGTAGTTTTAGTCATCTCTGAGATATATTGCAAACCACTAAAGACAAGTGAATACCATCTAAGAGAAATATTCCTCTCGAGGCAGCAATTCTTTGCCTCCACACAAACTTGTGCTTCCAGATTCTGAGTCACCAAATGAAGGAACAAAGAGGCCATGGTAGAAACCTGGTATCTGAGTATAATAGGCAGTCACCCAGGACACACGCACATCCATCCAAATGTGTAAATCGCAGGGAGTTTATACACCATTTGTCATTCTACGAACTCATTACATAAATGGTCGTCATTATGTTGGGCATAATGGGTGTACTTAGATGTTTAATGTGGAATTCATAAATCAGGATTGTTTCCCAGCAAAGTTCTGTTTAACTTGTAATTGTGGCTATATGTAGGGATTGTTCTTTACTGAAGCAGAGAGAATACTTTTGCTAATGGTTTCTAATGAGTATTATCTCACCACCCTACATCAAACGCAGTGATGGAGGGTTTCAATTACTCAGCAGCTGGACCCATCAAAGAGAAAGCCAGCCACTGACGAGAGTAGTAAGTACAGATTGAAATCAGTAATGTAGGAAAGCATTATGGGAGAGGGTCCCATGTGAATTGAACTCAATTTCAATTTGTACAGAGGTGACTAGGTGTTTTAAGGAAAATTGACGGAATAGGATGGGAAACAGTGGGGGCTTAACAGAGTCAAGAAAGTGAAAAATTATAGAGCTGGTCAGTGTAAATGCAATTAGGCCAGCGGTGTCTGTTAGCTGGAAATTACTGAATTTAGGATTCTGTATTTCCACATAGACTAGGAGACAGAGGTCCCATTCTTCCTATTGATTACATTTCAAGGAAAATGGCTTTCAGGTTCTTGAGAGACAATCCAGACTTGTAGGAGGAGATGGGTATACATCTCAAAGTGACAGAGGAAGGGTTACAATTTGTAAGCCCTTTTTAGCAAGTGCTCCGGAAAAGGGAGGTCGGAGGCCTATGCTTAGATGTTGGCTGGAAAAAGCAGTAAATTCTTTTGGAGACCTAGAGTTTGTTTAATTGTTTGTTTTTAGGAAGGCCCTTTTAGTGGGATTAGGGTCATTTTAGGGTCATCCTTGAGTTAAAACTATGTTAGAATTTACTGAAGTCTTTTAGAGTGGCAGTGAAGGAATGAAATCATTTGTGCTGAGACTTTGCAGTTTTTATAGGTCCAAGTAGAGACCTAGTCAAAATGAGAGCTCAGAGGAGCCTGTCTGAAGTTCTTTCAAGAAGAGCATCTAGAGGTTCCCTGGTGGTGTAGTGGCTAAGGCTCCGGCGCTCTCAGTGCCGCAGCCTGGGTTCGATTCCCAGCCAGGGAGCTGCCAGAACACAAACACAGTTTTATATCCCTTCTCTTTACCAAGCATGAGATTGATAGCATTTTTCTGTCTGATCTATGATCGCCACAAACGCATTTGGGAGATAGCATAATGGTTCACAAAGTGGCCATTTCACAATTTTCTCATCCCCGCCTAGTACACATTCATGTTCTCTCCTATTGTTTACTATTAAAGCAATATTAAAATAAACTTCATTCCTGTGCTCCTCCCAGCCTTCATTTGATTGGAATTATTAGGACAAGAAATTATTAATAACAAGAAAGAAATTACTAACTGTGGGGGTTTCAACACTTGAAAGACCTTTGGGTACAGATAATTTTATTTTCTTTTTCTCTCCCTCTTCCCTCCTCTTCAGCCCACCCCTCCTGACATGATGCATGTTAGCACCAGGAAGCAGATGTGGGCTCAACTGCATCATTCCCATAGGGCCCCACATAAGGTGTGGGAGCGTGTTCTTCCATATGTACCCTACTTTTAATAAATAGGATGTATATATAAGACATTCTTTTCTCTGAGTTGTGATGTACTCACCTAGGATAATACATTTCGATAGATCATCAGTCTAAAGGACTACACAGAAATTGGGAGCTCAAGCAGAGAATAGACAGGAGAGAAAGGCATTGAAGAACCTTGAAAAAGTAAGGGCATTGAAGAGACATGCATGCTAGTACGGGGGGCTAAAAAGAAACTTTCCTTCTACTTTCTACATTTTTCAATCTGACTAATAAGTCAAACGGCATACAGCACATTAACAGGAGAAAATCAAATTTTCATATGTGCCCACAGGGAATTCACATAAGCATTAAAATTCCAATAACAGTGAGGCAAAATTGGGTGTATGTGACATTTGGACAAAGGAGAAAAGGGGTAACCAGGTCTTAGACTTCACAAGTCAATATGGGTGATTTATAGATAGTTGAGAAGAGCAGGCACACACATGGCAAGTAAATTCTTGCTAGGCTGCCCAGAAACAATGGGGCACAGCGAGTCATCTAGCTACCAAGCCCCTTTCTGCAGCCTTTGTATCTACTATGCTTAGGTCAAATTAAACTAAAGGGGGAGGATCCAAGGTTTTTTCTGAGTCTTTTGTTTCTTAATAACCAATTTTAAATCAATATCTCAAAAGGCAATATTGGAATGTCTAACTTGGTTCCCTTCACCAGCCATAGCCTTCTATGCATTGTCAACTTGGGCTCAAGGGACTGCCTTTGCAGGTCCCTTCAACAAGACTAGACTGAGATGAATAAATTGCTTTTCCAAAGGCATATATCCATTTCTGTGCTAGAAAGAAATGTGGGTCATTACCAGCTTTGTTAGCCCTTGGTCAACATTTCTATTGCTAATTTAATAGGGGAAATTGGTATATTTTTAAATTTATATTTCGCTATTTGAGAGTATAGCATAATCTCTGTCCATACATTTCTAGTCAAATTTCCACTTTGGTGAATTATAATGCTGATATTCTTGCTCATGATTTTATTATAGGAATCAAATAATAATTCGACTGCAATTTTTCATGCCAATTATTATGGCAGAGAATAGTAATGAAGAATACATATCAATAATACATTTAAAAGAACTGCAAATTTTATGAACATTTGTTTTCCTTCAATCTTATGCTTAAGAAATCTAAGAGGCATACAGGACATCTGTGCAGTTGGAGGTCAAGTAGCACAAGTAGTTTTAAGGAAAATAGTAATCTGATGAGTGGCTAAGAATTTCTACATGCATATTAAAATCAAAATGTATTAAAGAAAAATTGGGAAAGCATTTTTTCTTTCTAGGTCTGTATTATTTTTCTTTTGGCAAGAGCTCTGAGGAAATACCAATGTCGATGATAATAGCAAAAAACGATCCATGAAATAGTGATAATAGTAATTGCAAATAACATGTATTGGTTACATACGTAGAATTATGCTAAATAATACACATACATTGTCTCATTTAATTCTAACAAAAATTATGTAATTTCCACCCATGAAATGTAGAAGGGGAAAATGGGACTGAAAGCTGGAGAAAGTTACCTTCCGTTATACGGCTAGTGAGTAGCTGGGAGCCAAACCCACACCCTTAGAACTCAGTGGTATTAAAAAGGAGACAGTGTTGCCCCAGGGAACATTTGGCAAAACTTGTGAGAGATGTCCTGCAGGCACCTGTGAGTAGAGAGCAGAGGTAATGGTAATTACCCCCCGATGACCAGAATAGGCCCTTCCAGCAGAAAATTAACCTTCCCAAATTTCATGTGTGGTGAGCAAGTGCAGAGTCCGAGTTCAAGGTGCAAAATGTGTCCATCAGGAAATTCTGAAAGCCTAGCATAGGAGTTCAACCACCACCCTCCGCACTGCAGCACTTCCTTTCACTATGTGGAGGTGCCAGGTCATCCAGGTACACTGTATTTTTCCCTTGGAGAGAAAATTTCCTACTTGCTTACCATGTGGGTGAATCTGTCTTTATTTTACCTTGAATCCCACATTTACTACTTGAAACTCTGCAAATTGCAGAGTTTAAGAAATGCATTGTCTGTGACTGGCATTCCTTAAATTCATTAAACATTCATGGGGAAGGGTTTCCCTTTACAGTCATGTAACAAGACATGAAACACCCCGTCCAGGGAAGTGACTTGACAGCCTGGAAACATTTGACTCAAGCTGCAGAAGCAGACCTGCCAGTGCCTTAGAACCAACTCGTCCCTCACCTTCATTTACAAAAGCATTTTTAACACAAAGATACAAACTACTTCTTTCCCCATGTCATTGATGAGAGGAAGAGCTGGGGCTAGAATGATAACCTCCAGACCAGACAAGGGAATGATACTTCTCAGCATGGTTCGGTGACGAGGAAAAGACATCAGAAGTGAGATGATCTATATGCATTAAATATTTATTAAGTACCAGGCACTGCCTTAAGGGCCAGGGATATATAATAATTACCAAAAATAACAATGTCCGTACTTTCAAGGAGCTTACTCATTACCGTAGGTGATAGATATTAATCAAATAATCCCATAGCAAATGTGCCAAGACTTATAGTCTATAGTGAACAGAGCTGTTAAGGTTTATGGAAAACAGGTCTGGAAGATAACCTGACAACAGGAATAGCAAAGAACTCTCTCTGCAGAGGAAATAAATCACATATGCTCAGTCCCCAGGCTGAAGGGACACCTGGTTGAGGTGAGGTGGTCAGTAGTGAAGGGTAGGAGTGGAGAGGAATGCTTGCTGTGTCTGGTGTCTGGAAAGGGTGTCTAACTATATTATTTTGCTTCAGTGGAAATGTGCAAAAGTTTGACTGCAATTGTTAATAGTTCTTTTTGCTTTGGTACGCGGCAACAAAATTCTCCAAATAGCAACAAGGGTAGAGTTGTTTTTAACTACCTGCATTAGAGATCCAGATGAAATCACGTTCTAAAAAGTAACCAACTACTCACTCATTCTCACCATCCTCTTGGCTTATAGTCAGACTTGAAATAAAGAATTTTTTGACACAGACATAGATAATCTGGGAGAAATGCCAAGCATGTGTGTGGTACGTGCATTTGAGTCAGCCCTGACTCCTGGCGACCCAATAAATGAGTGATGTGCACTATGTCCGGTCCTCAGCAGCCCTGCTCAGCCCCTGTAGACTCATGCCCTTGGCTTCTATTATAGAGTCAATCCATCTCACATTTGGTCTTCGTCTTTTCCTGCGGCCTTCTCTTTTCCCCAGCATCGTTGTCTTTTAGAAGAAAGATCGACATTTAAAACTATTTAAAAATAGCCTTTCTCCCGCCTGTATTGCCTGGGGTTCCAGACCAGGTGATTATCAGCTCTGTCAACATTGCTTTCCAACACAAACACTGTTTTCATTTAACCTTCTGACTCCCGCTGTGTGCAAGCTGCGGAGCTGGAAACAACTTCCTGTTGCTCTGCTTTCAGCACGCTCCTGCTTCATTTGGCTGGTTTATTGATTTCAGTGCACCACCAACAGTGTGTTAGGAGTGAGGCAGGTGATGGAGCAAACAACAGGGACGGTCCTCACTCAGCACCTGGAGTACCTCCGCAAGGCGGCTGTCAGGGAAGGCAATCGGAATGAGAGCTGCCCATGAAATAACAATATTGACCTGCGCCTATGTGGATATTTAAAAGGAAATCACTTCACCTCATGCTGAACCAACCCATGAATGGACTAGGGCATCTCCTCATTCACTATTCAAGTGACATTCTGTACATTATAGCAAAGGAGGTTTTCACACACACCAAAAGTCAAGATGTGTGTGAGTGTAGGGAAAGAACAAGCAAATCAACTGCTGCACTTTGTAACATTGTGCAGAAATGCTAATGGATGGGCCAGACAAGGTAGTCGGCCTGAGCACTTCAATTTCACTAGATATATCATCAAATAGATACAATTGTGCCAGACTGAACTCTGCCCAGGGATGGTACTGCATACATTTTGGAAGGAACTGTAATAAATACTTCCAGCATGGAGCATAAAATGTCCAAAAGGTATAATCCTGGACAGTTAAGTTATGATGATACCATTAAGGAGGGCTGATGCAGGCTGTTTTACTGAGTGAGTTACACACCGTGAGGGCCTACAGCTAGGCTGACCAGACGCACAATTTTAAACGGGAGAGAAGACAACAGTACTGTCCTGTTTCAAACGGTACGTGTGGTCAGCCTAGTCTCACTGGGCTAAATTCAAGGTGTCAGTCAACTGACCATGTGCACCGTTTGAAACAGGATAGTAGTGTTGTTTTCTGCCCTGTTTAAAACAGTTATGTCTGGTCAGCCTACCCACAGCTGAGCTGCTCAGGAAAATAAAGGACGGCTGAATTCAACCTTTAGTCCTTATTATTATTATTTTTTTGTTGGTGTGTATCTTTTGCTTTTCAAAAAATATTTTATTTTTTTATTGTTTTACATAGACTTTGATTTTTAGGACAGTTTTAGATTTACAGAAAAATTGTTAAGAGATTTCCCATACATGCTGTACTCAGTTTCCTCTATTATTAAAATTGTATGTTAATGTGGTACATTTATTACAATCAATGGCCCCATATTGATGCATTGTTATTAACTCAGATCCATAGTTTATTCAGATGTCTGTAGCTCTTACCTAATTGTTTCTTTGATCCAATATCTTATCCAGGGCACCTCATTACATTTAGTTGTCAGGTCTCTTGGCTCCTCTTAGCTGTGACAATTTGTCAGATTTTAATGATCTTGATAGGTTTTTATGCTGGTCAAGTATTTTGTTAGAATGATCCTCTACTGAAATTAGTTTGATGTTTTTTTTTCATGACTAGAATGAGGTTATGAGGTTTGGAGAAAAAGACAATAGAGGTAAAATGCCATTTTTATCCTATCATATCGAAAGTACACGCTACCAACATGATTTATCACTGTCTATAATTATTTTTGTCATCTGTTTGAGGTGGCAACTGTCAGGTGTCTCCTGTGACATAATTTATTCCCCACTTCCTGTAATAGAATTTTGGGGGAGAGAAAGTGACTGCATAGCCCACACTTGGTGAGGGTGGAATTATGCGCCCCCTTTTTGAGGGCAGAGTATCTACCTAAATTATTCAGAATTGTACTGCAAAGGGTTTGTCATGTCTTCCTCATTTATTTATTTATTCCACCATTTATTTAAGAGTATGAACTTATTGATAGTTATTTTATATACTTTGAGTTGTATTAATAATTCAATAGTTAAATATGATTTTACTTATTTTATGATAAAATTTGTTCAGCTTTGACCATTGGTAGCACTTTCAATTATTCCGTCATTTTGACATAACTGATCAATGTAGGTTTTGGGGGGATTTTGTTGAACATGTCCTTGCTTCTAGGCCCTCTCAGCAGACAGATCAAAGATATATATATATATATATATATATATATATTTCCACCAGACAGTGCTTATGTGGACTACTTTAGTCTTACAGATTTCATTCATTTCCAAAGTCACTCAGGACAGCAGTCCCCCCCGATGGCCACCTGCCATCGATGTATTCTCGTACATTGCTAATACAGCTCTTGCACTTATCAGAATGTGCACTATTTCCTGGGGTCTCCAGACCTCCTAAGTGATACTATGTTAATAGATATATTTCTTTAATAGATAAAGGACTATTAAATTGACCTATTTTCTTCCCCTTGTATGAATTTTGGTAATTTGGGTCTTTCAAGAAATTGGTCCATTTCACCTAATTTATCAATTTTAAGGGCATAGCATTATTCATGTTTCTTTTTAACCATTTTATGTCCATGCGAGTAGTAGTGATCACCCCTCTTTCACTTTTGGTGTTGGTAATCTTCTTTCTTTTTTTCTGGGTTAGCCTGACGAGAGATTTATCAGTATTATTGATTATTTTAAAGAGTCAGCTTTGCTTTTGTTGATTTTCTCTATTCTTTTCCTATTTACCAATCTTATTAATTTTTTATTTTTCTCCAATTTTTGTTGTTTCTCTTCTGTTTTTGGTTTAAATTACTCCTCCTTTTCTAGTTTCCCAAAGTGGAAATTTTGATGACAGATTTTAGATATTTCTTCTTTTCAAATATAAGAATTTAATGTAAATTTATCTCTAATCACTGCTTTCATCACCTTCCACAAATTTTGGTCAGTTGTACTTTCATTTTAACTTAGTTTAAAATATTTTAAAATTTATTTTGAGATTTTTTTTTGAACTTTTTTTTTGAACTTTCTTTTATTTACAAGTATGTTGTTTAATCTCTAAATAGTTTTGGATTTTTCAGCTTTCATTTTGTTATTGATTTCTAGTTTAATTTCAATATAATCTAAGAATACATTTTATATAATTTTTAATTCCTTAAAAATCTTAAGGTGTGTTTTATGGTAGAATATGATTTATTTTCATAGATGTTACCTGTGAGTTTGAAAAGAATGTGTAGTCTGTTTTGAAAAGAGTATTTTAAGAATATTCATTAGATCCAATTGATTGAACATGACGTTCAGATGAATTATATCTTTAATAATTTTCTGCCTAGTGGACCTGTCAGTTACTAATAGATAGGTGTTGAGTTCTCCAAGAATAATAGTAGATATGTCTATTTCTCCCTGCAGTTCTATCAGTCCTTGCCTTATGTATTTTGATGCTCTGATACACATGTAAATGTTAAGAACTGTTTTATATCACTAGAGAATTGACTTCTTTATTTTTAAGTAAAACATACTTCTTTTGTCCTTTTTTTATCCTTAATACTTTTCCTTGTTCTGAAGTCTGCTTTATCTAAAATTAATATACCTAGTCCAGCTTTCTATTGATCAGTGTTAGGATGATAGATCCTTCTCTAGTCTGTTACTATGATCTATGTCTTTATACTTAAAGTGGGTTTCTTGTAGACAATAGTTAGTTGGGTTTTTTTTTTAATCCATATTGACAATCTCTGTTTAATTGATGTATTTAGACATTCATATTTAAAGTGATTGTTGACATAATTCAATTAATATCAGCCATATTTATAAGTGCTTTCTAGTCTTTGTACTTGTCCTTTCATTTTCTTCTATTTCTTTCCTTTTTGGTTTTAATTATTTGATATGACTCTATTTTCTCTCCTCTTCTAACATATCCATTACACTTATTTTTAGAAATTTTTAATGTTTGCCCAAGCGTTTGCAACATACATTTACAATTAATTTAAGTCTACTTTTAAGTAACGCTTTACTATTTCATGGGTATTATAGGTATGTTGTTACAGAGTATTTCCAATTCCTCTCTCCTGTCCTTTACAAAATTACTGTCAATCACTTAATCTGTGTATGTACTATATCCATAATATGTTATTACTTTGAATAGATATTTTTCAATTTGAACTATTAATGATAATAAAATTTAAATATTTTAATTTACATTTATTACTACTCTGACATTTTCTTTCTTTAGGTAGATCTGAATTTTGGACCTATATTATTTTGTTTCTCCAGAAGGACTTTTTTAAAATTCCATGTAAGACAGGTCTGATAATGAATTTCCTCAATTTTTGCTTGAGAATGTCTTTAGTTTTCTTTAATTTTTGAAGGATACTTTTCCTAGAGATATATTTCTCATTTGATGGTTTTTAGAAAAAAAAAAACTTTAAATATTCCATTCTTTTCTCTTCATGTTTTTATTTCTGCTTAGAAGTCCACTGTATTTCTTAATATTTTTCTTCTATAGGATAGGTCTTGTATTTTCACTGACTTTTTTTCAGTATTTTATTTCATTTTTGTATGATTTTTTTTTCTTTTCCCATTTTAAAAAATATAATTTGGATATGATATTCTGTGGTATAGATTTTTTTTTTAGTATTTCTCTTTCATGATGTTTTGATGTTCTATGAGTTTCCTGTATCTATGTTTTGTTATCTGTCAATAATTTTGGATAGTTCTAGGTCACTATTATAGGAAACCAGTGATTCCCAACCTTTTTCCACATGTGTACCTCTTTTAAACCCATTTCTATAAATTGTACCCCTTGTTTTTAAAACAGCTGTTTTTAAATACTGACGTTTTTATTCAGTGCCTATCTTAATGTAAAATGGTGAAAATGAGGTAATAAGTTAGGAAAGAAAAATTACTACACTAAAAGTACAAACCACAGATTTAATTTTACAATATTCATAACAGTTAAATATTGATCATGATCAAGTATTTTAACATTAAAAATCTACTTGATAAGAACCACAACTAAAGACAAAGCACTCACTTTTATTCAGTTAATAACTAAACTGATCAAACAGTCTGGCTACAGATGTATTTCTTTGTTTGGAGAAGTTCTAGAAAGGTGGCAAATAGATTGTTCTGAAACTGTGGGTAATGATTGGTAACAGAGCAGTTTGGGAGAAGGGTTCATAGTCACGCCCTCACCAATTGTCATTCACTAACGTGATCTAATTTTAAGTGTCCCTATTAACGGTGACTTGCATTTTTTTACTTTACTTGTTTTTTTCACCATTGCTGATTTTTTTTTGCATACCCCTAAATGGTCCAGCACAGATCCCTGGGAGTATGCATACCACCACTTGGGAACTGATGCTTTACATTTCTCCTGCTTCATTTTCTTTTTCTTCCCTTTCCAATTATGCATATTTTATATCATTTGAAATTGCCCTACAGTTTTGAATATTATCTTGTTTTTTTATTATTATTATTTATGTTTTCAGTTTTCGCTTGGTGTTTTATTTCAGGAAATTTCTATTGACTTACATTCAAGCTCACTTCTTCTTTCTTTAGTTGTGGCCAGTCTAATGATGTCTCTCAAGTGCATTCATCATTTATGTTACAGTGGTTTTGATTTCTACCATTTACTTTTAAATATGCCTTACAGTTTACATCTTTCTACTTATACTACCCATCTTTCTTGCATGCTGTCTACTTTTCCCTTTAGAACTCTTAGCAAATTTACCATGCTTATTTTAAATTAACTGCCTGATCTTCCAACATATCTGTGATATCTGAGACAGATTCTGGTGATTACTTTGTCTCTTTAGAATTAATTTTTTGTTGTTGTCATTAAGTATGCCTTATAAGGTGAACATAATATGTACAAAAGTTTTTAATTTAAGTATAGTTGGTATACAATTTTATGTTGGTTATATTAATCTTAGGTGTACAATACAGTGATTTGACACTTTTACACTTTAAAATGTGATAACCCCACTAACTCTAGTAATTACTGGTCACCATGTAAACTTATTACAATATTATTTCCAAATGTGATCCCTTCACTTTTAACATCTAGAGAACTATCTAATGATTAATAGATGGGAGGGGGCTGGTTGTTGCAAATGGTAAGATTTCATTCTTCTTTATGGCAGAGTAATATTCCATGGTATTAGGCTGACCGGATGTCCCATTTTAAGCTGGACAGAAAACAATGGTACAGTGCCCTTTTAAACAGGACTTCTGGTCAACTTAATTGTATATGTGTACTACTTCTTATTAATCCAAACATCTATTCATAGGCACTTGGATTGCTTCCATATCTTGGCTACTGAGAATAACATTGCAGTAAACATAGGAGTACATATAGCTTTTCAATTAGTGGTTTGGGTTTCTTTGGATGAATATCCAGGAGTAGAATTACTGGGTCATAAGATAGTTCTTTCCTTTTTTTGTTTTTTGTTTTTTGTTTTTTGTTTTTT
>PVJL010019071.1:0-14521 GCA_004026885.1 Lyroderma lyra | reverse complement strand
GCACCCCTGCACCTTGGGACATGCTGTGACCTGCACTGTGTGGAGCCGCTGACCACGCGACGCCAATAACTTGGCCCAAGTCCCACAGCCCGGTGAGCGTCAGGCTGGAGACCCGGAGCCGCCGGGTGTTGGAGCCACGTCTGGACACTGCGGACGAGCTCACACTCCCACTTGCTCACGTCTTAGGTGGGAGGGAGCTGTCACCAGGACGTCCGGGGCGGGGGGACAGCAGGGGAGAAGGGAGGGCCGAGGAGTCGCAAAACATCGACGGGGGGGGGGGGCGCGTTCCAAAAGGAGGAAGAGAAGCCGGTTGGCCGGGGTCGCAGGACGCTGGGGTGGTTCTGACCCCCACCCGGTGGTGAAAGGTGGAGAAGCCAACCTGGACAGAGCCAGGTGCCAGCAGGGGTAGACCCTGAGGACGCGGGGGGACCACCCACCACGGAGCGAGGATCCCCGCGGCCCGGTGGCAAAGGTCGGGCTGGCCACAGAGCAGGACCCGGGAGGCCGCAGGAAAGACCCCGAGCAGCACGGGAACAGGAGGCGGCGGGTTACCGGAGGCGCGAGGACGCGGGCGATCCCTGCAGACGACCCACCGACAGGCCGGGCGGAGCCCTGCACGCGTCCGGGCGCTCGGGGTCCTCGGAGCCGTCAGGACACGGGGCCTGTGGGCCGCGGCCACCGCCCAGGGCAGAGGGAGCTGTGCGGGGCCTCGGGTGCCGCACAGGGGAGGTTCTGCCGCGCCCGCCCCGGCCCCCGGCCCCCGGCCCCCGGCCGCAGGAGGAGCATTAGCTGGGCCAGGGAGCTTACCGCCAGGCCGGCGGCAGGGAGGTGGCTAATCCCCCTGAAGCGCATTCCTTCTGCCCCGAGGGCGGCTGGGCAGGGGGTTCTCTCACAGGGCAGGACGCGGGGTGACAACCACAATCAACAACCCAAAGCCAAAGCCCCCAGGTGACATCGTGGGGTGACAACCACAATGAACAACCCAAAGCTACAGCCCCACCGCCCAGCCCACAGGTGACGCAGACGTGCGGCTGAGCTCGGGGCCACCGGCTTCCGTCCCACGTTCTAAGCCTCCGGTCAGGTGTCTCACCCCGCCGCTGACCGTGTCTCAGAGGCCGTCCCCTCAACACACACTCCTGCCACCCTGGCCCCCTGCCCGCCCAGGTAGTGTCCAGACGCTGTTGTTACTGTGTTTTTAAGGAAAACAGTAAACGGGGCCCCTCTCAGCAGTGCCCAACCTGGTGGCGTCCCTGGGCCACACGGGCGGGAGAACTGTCTGGGGCCACACAGGACACACTCACGGGGACAACAGCCGGTGCTCACGTGCGTCGTGCTTTAAGGAAGCGGACGCATCGGCGCTGGGCCGCGGGGTGGACGCGCTTGGCCTGTCTGGGGGGAGTTCTTGAATGCAGCTTGTGATTTCCTTCCTTTTTAGTTTTTGCTTTGTTTTGTGTTACAGAGCGCGGCCGTACGGAGGGAAAGAGAATGCACGTCCTCACTGCCAGCCATCGCACAGCTGTTCACCAAGATCTCCCCTTCTCTGTCCGCGGCACAGCGTGAGAGCAAAACCATGAGCGGTCGCGCCCCTTCCCGCTCAGGCCCAAGCGTGTTACTCATGACCAGAGCCACGTGCAGCCCCCAGCGGACCGCCCCAGGCGCTGACCACGTCTGCATGGCAGCACGCTCAGGGATCTCCGGGCCTGACATCCGGCCAAGGCACCTCCACACGCCCATTCCTCCCTGGAGCAGAATGCTTCAGGCACATCTGTCTGCAAGGTGAATGCAGCCCCCCGGAGCAGGTGGGCCCCTAGCTTCACACACACACGTACACGCGCACACGCACACGTATGTACACACGCACACAGACACACACGTCTGCATGCACGTACACACATGCACACACAGAGAGAGACATCCACACACACACGCACACACATATGTACAAGCACACACAGACACACGTCTGCATGCATGCACACACACACACAGACACACGTCTGCATGCATGCACATACACATGCACACACAGAGAGAGACATACACACACATGCACACACATGTGTACATGCACACACAGACACACGTATGCATTCACGCACACACACATGCACACAGAGGGACACACGTATGCACACACATGTATGTACACATGCACACACAGAAGCGAGGAGGCCCAGTCCCTTGGGCAGGAATGTCCTGGCGGTGCTCTGGCCATCGCTCGAGCATCCTGGAATGGGAGAGTGTCCTCAGCGACGCCGAGGTGACCTGCACCCCAGGACGGCCTTCCCGTTCCTGAGCGTCTGCACAGCTGCGAGGCTGTAAGGCCCCGTCGGGAGAGCTGGCGGCCTGGGTTTCGTCAGCTCTGGTGCAAAGGGTGGACATGGGCAGCTCCCAGTCCGTGGGGAATTCCCAACATGGACAAGGGCTATGCACCTTCAGGCACTGAACCTGAGCCAACTGCCTGCCGGACTGTCGCTCAATTCCTCGTGCAAGCCGGGGCGACGGGCACCTACCCTGAGGCTCCTCAGGAAGACGCAATTTTCCAGCCCCATGCCCAGCAAGCCCAGTGCCCGGCGTGCCACATGCCCAGTGTGCCAAGTGCCCAGCAAGCCCAGTGCCCGGCATGCCACATGCCCAGTGTGCCAAGTGCCCAGCAAGCCCAGTGCCCGGCGTGCCACATGCCCAGTGTGCCAAGTGCCCAGTAAGCCCAGTGCCCGGCATGCCCAGTGCCTGGCGTGCCATGTACCTGGCATGCTCACTGCCCAGCATGCCACATGCCCAGCGTGCCATGTGCCTGGCGTGCCCACTGCCCAGCGTGCCCAGTGCCTGGCATGCCCACTGTCCAGCATGCCCAGTGCTCCCATGCCTACTGCCTGGCATGCCCAGTGCCCGGTGTGCCCAGTGCCCTTGTGCCCACTGCCTGGCATGCCCTGTGCCCCTGTGCCCACTGCCCGGTGTGCCCAGTGCCCCTGTGCCCACTGCCCGGCGTGCCCAGGGCCCCTGTGCCCACTGCCCGGCGTGCCCAGTGCCCCTGTGCCCACTGCCTGGCATGCCCTGTGCCCCTGTGCCCACTGCCCGGAGTGCCCAGGGCCCCTGTGCCCACTGCCCGGAGTGCCCAGTGCCTGGCTGCGAGCTCTGTCAGAACGCCGGCGCCCGCCTTCCGAGAGTGCCGTGCGTGCAAACGTGAAGGAATCCGGGAAGCTGGCCGTCCTGGAATACCGCTGGACGATTTAGTGCAAACGAGTTCCCACTCCCACTCGGTGCTCACCGGAGCCTGAGTGACACAGCTCTGGGTCAGTGCTCCCGGAGAGTCCGCAGGACACCGGGCGTCACATCGTCCTGCCCTGACGGGGGGCCGTGCACATCTTCGCCCGTGTGCGTTCCGAGCCACTGAGAAATAAAGGACACAGCGGGCGTGACGCCGAGCGGGGACAGTGACGTCCTCACGGCGTCCACAGCTGGTTGAACTCCGCTCCCTGCGAGGTCGGGGACAGGTGACTGAGTGCAAGAAAGTCTTTGCTTCGGTCTCAGGCTTTTTTCATGTCCAAGACCGGCTAATGGGGTCTTGCAGGTGGCGGCCAGCGGCCTCTCCTCTCCCTACAGGGAGGGGCTCGTGGTGCAGGAAGAACTTTCGAGAACTTTCCAGGCCTGCGCAGCCCCATGCGCACCCCTGCGGGGGTCGGCCCTGCCCCGGCCGGACCGGGTGCGAGGTGCCTCGGGGAAGGGGACAGACTCGGCAGATGTGGGCTCGGGGCCGGGATCGCCGTGTCCCCACGTCCCGGGACCCCTGTCATGGACCCCAGGCCCCGTGGTCTCCCACGGGAGACGGACAGCACCGCCCCACCTGGGTATGTCACGGGCTTGGTGTACACGTCACGGTGGGTCCCCAGACGCACAAACACCGAGACAGGATCAAGGACTCAACCCCCTGCGGGACCCTAACCGGCTGCGCCCTCCAGAGCGGGGCTGTCCCCTGCTCCGGCGTCCCCGGGCCACGCACACAGTACACTGACGCCAACGCCAGCTGCTGGGCCGAAGGACAAGTCGTAGACGGGCCGCCCGGTGCTGTAAGGAGCCTCCCGAATGGGCGCGGGCGTGTGCCCAGCCGTCCCGGGCCGCGGGCTGGACGGGCATGGGGCCTGCAGCGCCCGGTGCTCCGTGATCTCCGCCGAGTGAGCGCAGGGCCGGGGGGTGCGCTGAGGGGGGGCGCAGGGGCTCCGGGGTCACCCCACGTACCCGGCCGCTGCAGCCCTGGCTTATCCTGGGGGGGGGGAGGCAGGAATGCCGGGCCCAGGGGCCGGAGAAGGACAGCGGGGAAGGTCAGGGGCCGAGCAAGGGAGGAAGACGGGGGCCCGGGGACGGAAGGGGCTTCCGGGGGGCGGGGCGCTCCAGCTCAGGGTCCACGCATGTGCTCGGGCAGGACCTCCTCATCGTCACCCGCGTGAGTCCAAGTCCACTCCTGACCACAGGGACCGAGCATGCGTGTGTCACCCCTTTCCTGGGAAGGCACGTGCCCTCTCGGTGGTGACGTGCAACTTCAGGGGCCTCTCGGCTTGGTCCCCAGGGAGACCCCGACGTTGCCCCCACAATGGCAGCGCAGGGCGATGCACGGCAGCCTTCCCTGCGCGTGTCCCAGGGCCCAGCGGGCCTCCGAGCGGCTCGTGGCCATCCTACCTGTGGACACGGTCCCTCTGTCGGCCTCTGAGGAAGGAGCAGAGCCTGTGGGGGGGGGGCCTCAGCATGGGGCCCCCAGGCCTCTGATGTGGGGGTGGCTTCCAGAGCCCTGACCGCTGCGAGTCAGCGCCCCACGGTGGGGTGCGTCCGTGGACGAGCATGGTGGGGTGCTCCGGAGCACAGGGACCCCCTCAAAGGCGCGGCACCCGCCAGGCTGTCTGAGGCTGCGTGTCACCGGAGGCCGGGGACCTGTGTCCTATCACCTGACGAGAAGTCTGGAGACGGGTGGCTCCTGAGCCGGGCCGTCCTCTCGGTTCCAGAAGGACAGCGCGGTGCAGTGACCAGGGCCTGGCGACCGCCGCCAGGGCCCCGGGTTCGAATCCCACCGTGGGGGCTTCCGGCATCACATAACGTCTCTGAGCCTCAGTTTCCTCCTCAGCAACACTGGGGACACCCACCCATCAGCTGAGCCCCTGCAGCAGCTCATCACGGTGACGGCCACGCACTGTACTTGGCCGTGGAATCGCACTCCCGTGTGCCACGCGCACCCACATTTTTGGCCTAAACCTTCAGGGAAAGAATCTTTCCTTTTAATTTTTGAATTCGTATTTTTACTTATTTCTATGAAGGTACTTGTTTTCTGTATTATAAAGACATTTTAGCGTTTATTTTTTAACACATTGTATGGTACAAGGGATTTTCTGTAACAAAAAAATGCCAGACACAAGGACAGACACAAGGTACAAACAATTTCACGGATTAAAATTTTTTTGCCTAAAAAGAATGATTCTCACATTCCAGGGGGTCGTTTTGCCTGTGGACATCGCTATCGGTTTCTGGAGTTACACCTGGAGCTCATCAGCCCAAATAACGAATTCACACATTTTCGTGCAGACGGGACCGTCCTGCCCAGGTACGAGGCGCACCCTTACCGTTCCCTCCGAGTTTGGGTGAAGCGCGTCCATTCTGCACGCACCGTGCGGGCGGCGGTCTCCACCCCGCGCGACACTCTGCTGGCCGCACCGCACTCAGAGCCCGTGCCTGGGGGCCCCCCTGGAGCGCCTTCCCGCACTGCGTCTGAACGAGATCGGGGCTCTGTGCCAGCGGGAAGAGGAGGGGGCTGCTGGGCCGGTGGTCAGCCAAGGAGGCGGAGCCGGGGGGCAGCCCAGCACCGGCCCGGGGCACCAGGAGGGGTCGTGAACGTGCCCGTCGGGGAGACGCAGGGAGGTTACGGGGGGCTCCTTCGCCGTGCTGGCTGCCCTGCCCACCGGGCCCCTTCACACCCAGGAGCCCAGCTGTTGGACGGTGGCGGAAACCGGAATTACTGGGCAGGACGAGCAGTTGCAGTTACTTAGGGACAAAAACGAACGTCCATCAGCCTGTGACAGCCAGGCTCCGCAGTCACCAGGCTCCTGGTGGCTGTTTTATGATTGTCGTGTAAAACGGGCAATAGAAAGCCTTTCCCACCGTACGCCACCAGCGTCAGGCATAACACACGATACTTCAGAACCCTCCAGAAAGTTCTGCAAAACTGGCACCAGCATCGTGCCTGGCGTACCCGGGGGGCCTTGGGGAGCAGATGACGTCCCCAGGCTGCGGCGAGAACGCAGGCGGAGCCACGACCGCCACAACCACCGAGCGTTTGTGCGGAACTCGGTGCCGGGATTCGCCCAAGCTCGGGCGACGGCGCGGTGGCATTCGCGCCCCGGTGTTTTAGGGCCACAGCCCAGGCACCCCGCCCTCCTTCCTCCCCAGAACTCTTTGGGGATCCGTCACAGCAATGGTTCTCGAATTCCCACGTGCATTAGAATCATCCGGAAGCTTCTGCCTGTCAGCTCAGGAGAGCTGGAGGCGGGCTTCCACAATCGATGGCGTCTCATTGGTGGCTTGGAATCCGTCAGAGAGGGAGAATCCGAACACGGGAGTCGGCAGGTCTGGAAGGCCCCTTGTTGAATCCTCGTCCTCGCCCCCAGGGTCTCCGAATCAAGAAATCCTGGACGGGGCCCGAGAGTTTACGTTTCTAGTACGTTCCCAGGTGACGCTGGTGCTGCTGGCCCAGGAAGCGCGCTCCCAGCGCCACGTAGAGAAAACTTCCGAAAGCCCTGAAACGGACCCCAGACGCTTTGCCACACGAGCGCTGGGGCTTCGTCAGGAGCCGCGGGCTGCAGGTGGCCCCCTGGCTAGCGGGGGCTAACGATGACACGGCTGCGCGGGCTGCTCCGGCCCAGCCAGCCCGGGCACTGGCTCAGCAGGTCCCCTTACCGCAGAGGCCGAAGCGCAGGGCAGGCCGACGCCCTGTCCAGGGTTGTACGGGAAGCACTCGGGGTGTGAGCGTGGGCGGTGTGGCTCCGGGGCCCCCGAGTTCAACTGCGACACCACAAATCCTACGTGCGGCCCGACTGTGGTTCCGGCAGAAACAAATCTGGCAACAGTGCCCCAAGGAGGAAGCAAGAGAAAACCAACCGGAGACCCGCGAAGAGCCACCCCAGAAGGGCCGGCCGACGTGCTCCTCCCCCGAGTCGTTGCTGACCGCAGGACAGCGGATAGGAAGCACGCGTGCCCTCACTGCCTGCCCCCCGCCCCGTGGGGGCAGCGACCACACTCCCAGGGGATGAGGGAGCCGCGCTCTAGGTCAGGGGTCGGTCACCCGCTCCTGCACGGGACACGTCATAAGGGGACGCCTTAGGCCTTGCAGGCCCCACGGCCGGCCCCGTGCTGCTCAGCTGCCACTGCAGTCCGAAGGCAGCACGGAGGGTGCGTGAGGGTGAGCGGCTCTGCCCCCCGTCCCCAAGCCCAGGCACTGGGCCCCCGTCGGCTGTGGGCTAGCATGTGGTGACCCGTCCTAGATTCATCTAGAACTTGCTCCTGTTCTCTAACGGACCAGCAGGAACTACCCCGTCATTAACTTTAGGTGGAATGTTAGCGGGAACGAACACGAAGAAACGCCCGTGTGTCTGAGTGACCGCTTCTCAGCGACCCGTGGGAACCGCCCCAGAACCACGTCTCCGGTTCTGGGGTGGCTGCAGGGGGACGTGCGTGGTTCTAGGTCACGGCAGTCGGCTCAGTTTGGCTGGAAAGTCCCGCCCTGGAGATCAAGGTCCACAGATCCAGAACTGCCTCAGCTCTAGCTTTCTCGGTCAGGAGGGGGACAGGACCCGTAGTGACCTCTGTCCGTGGCCTCCGGTGCATGTGGTGAGAACCCACTCAGAGTCGCTGATGAATCCACAGCGCCGTTTGCATAAACAGAGGTGACACGTCGGCTCCGTTTGCATAAACAGAGGTGACACGTCGGCGCCGTTTGCATAAACAGAGGTGACACGTCGGCGCCGTTTGCATAAACAGAGGTGACACGTCGGCGCCGCGTTGTACCACAGCCGAGGTGCGTGCGTCTGGTCTGCCGGGTTGGGCAGTGCGTCCCGTTTTCTCTTCACTCGGGCACTGCCACCGTCGTGGGAAACGTCCCCGTCACTCCCCTCCTTGCCCCGAAGGTCCTGCTGCTGCAGGTCAGCTTTGCCGTGTCCGTGACCCGGCCTTTCGCAGCAGCTCTGTCCGCGTGGACGGAAGGCCGACGTCCTCGGCCTGGTGCTCGAGAGCGGCCGTGAGTTGCCTCGACGTCCCCTCTGTCGGTTTACCTGGAACTCATTTCCTACGCCCGCCGAGTCGTGTGCTGAAGGAAGTTCATTCGTCACGTGAGACAAGCGTTTCCGCTGAAACAACCACAGCGCCGCGGGGGACCCCGGGAAAGGCCACGCTGGGCACGATGACCCCGGAACCCAAGTGGAAAACTGGAGCAAAGTTTCAGGAATAAGACAACAAAAGGTGCCGTTGCCCCTCATCTCCGGTGTCCGCACGGAGCTGGGCCTAAAACGGTGACAAGGCCAACGTCCTGGGTCGGTACTTTCCGAACCCACACTTCGCGTCGGCTCGCGGGGACGGCGGTGCCCCAGACCCGGAGAGGAAGCCCCAGGGAATCCGCACGTTCTCAAATGCGTCAGAGGACGCGCAGGACCGCGCCCGGCTGGGGGAACCCCAACTTCCCACGCACGTCGCCGGGAGGCCGTGCAGAGAGGCCGTGCAGAGAGGCCGCGTGAAGCTCCGCCGGCTGACGGCCCAGCGAGGACTCCAGCACGCCACCGGGCGCCACCAGGCTTCCCGGGGACAGCGGCACCCAATGGCCCCGGGACCCCCCGGCGGAGACGAGTCAGCCCCTTTGCCCCCTGAATTCCTGAGAATTCCTGGCCTGCAGAGCCCGGAAGCCCAAAAGAGTGGCCGTTTTCTGTGCTTTTTTAAAAAAATCACCCGGAAAGCTTCTGAAAATGCTGTGGGTTAGGTCCCGTCCCCAAGGCATCCTGATGCGTTCAGTCTGCGGTGGGACCCGCCACGAATGCCCCGTCCTGCACGCTGTTGTAAGCGTTGCATGGCTAGTCCTGAGAAATGCGTGGCCACCACGGCCGTGAGTATTTTGCAATATTTTGCCCGAGACAGAGCTGAACTCTGAGCCACTGGACACCACTGGGCAGATGCGACATCTGACCTTTAAATACGTAAGCACAGAAGTGCTCCAAAGCGAGGGCATCGGCCCCGGTCAGGAACGCGGCCCCGTGGCCACGGATAAGGGAGTACCAGCGCGTCTCTCGTACCCGGTCCATATTCACGTCCCCTCAACTGTCTCAAAATGGTTCTTTTTTCCTCATTTTGAAGATAAACATCGAACCAAACCTCACACATCAGCTGGCGTTTGCCTGTTCAGATTCGTTCGTGTGCGACGCCCCATTTTGTCTGGTTCCTCGTGTGTAAAGTTGCACGGACGTTTCAAAGCACCCGGGCCGGGCGTCTGTGGACCCGTCTGCGGCCTGCACGGGGCTGGTCACCGACTCACGGTGTCACTCCCTGTCCATGTCCAGTCCATGTCCACATCCAGCAGGTCCCCAACTGAAACGAAAGTCCAAGGAGACGGGACACTGGTCAGGCCCCTGGGCAAGTGGAACCCACAGGGCACGTGCCCGTGACCTCGCACCGGGTGGCACCTGCTGCAGCCTGTCGGGGGGCTGACGGCCGTCCCGCTCCATGGAGGCGCACGTTTCCGCTCACAGCTCCCAGGACCCTGCGCGGAGCCGTTCCGGCACCAGTAAAACCTGCCGTTCGTCGTCAGAGCGTCCATCGGGGGTCCCTGCCCGACGGTCACTGGGTGGCGAGCTGTGAAACGGTCATCTTTCCCACCCTGGGGTGAAGGCGTGAGGCACCCACGGGGAAGGGGACTCTTTCCCGCCCGTTCTGCACGTCTTGCACCCCTTCGTGCAACCCCCCGACCGTGGAGGTTCAGAACAGTTCCACCCCCCCCCCCAAAATTCCTCTGTGTCCGGTGACTGTCAACCCCGCCCCAACCCCGGCCCCGGGCAGCCGCGGACGCCCTCTCTGTCCCTCTAGGTTTGCCTTCTGCAGAACGTCACAGCCGGGGCGCAGCCTGGCTCCTGTGACTCAGCGGCAGGCGTCTGTGAGCCGCCCGCGGGGCCCCGGGGCTCTTCCTGCTGCCGCGGCCGCTCCCAAGGCGACGGGCGTTGGGGCTGGTTACAGCGCGGGGCCTGAGAGCGGGGCCATCCAGCCTCCGCGTGCACCCAGGCCTCCGGTTCGCCGGGCAGGACCCCGAGGGCAGGATTTCGGGGTGCTCAGTGTGCACGTGCACCCAGGCCTCCGGTTCGCCGGGCAGGACCCCGAGGGCAGGATTTCGGGGTGCTCAGTGTGCACGTGCACCCAGGCCTCCGGTTCACCGGGCAGGACCCCGAGGGCAGGATTTCGGGGTGCTCAGTGTGCATGTGCACCCAGGTCTCCGGTTCGCCAGGCAGGACCCCAAGTGCAGGACTTCGGGGTGCTCAGTGCGCACACACGCGCGCGGTGCCTGCGGGTCCTCGGTGGTCTCTGGCGTTCCGTCGCCCTTTGTGTGTCTCGGCTGGCGAGCTCCCGTTTGCACACGAGCGTTTTCCCACGAGTGGACGCTAGTTCTCTGGGGTTCATTACCCATTTCAGAGCCAAGAGCTTCTGCAGCCCCCGCCGCCGCTCGCCCCCGCCGTTCCTGCTCCTCCGTTCTGTGACCGCGGACTCACCGACTTCTGTCTCACCCCCGTTCGACCCCGTTTATCGTTGCCTTTAATCCTCGCAGTGTCCCACAGGCGCCTCGTGCAGGTGCTGCCCCCCGGGTCCTGTGAACTTCCGACGTGACTGCGTTAGCCCCCGACACGTGCTTCCCTCTGTCACAAGCAGATCCCCGTCTGCCCTTGAACTTCCCTGCGGCCAGAGTTAGCCGCTCCCCCGAGAGGAGAGATTCCTTTAAACAACACTTGGAAGCTAAGTGTGGGCATTAGTGTCTCGTGGCTGCGGGGCGTCCACTTATCGGGGTCTTTCTGTGGAAACACACACGTGCGCCCCTCAAATCAAGAACTGAGGTGCAGGCGGGCCTGTAATTCCCAACCTCACACCAGTGTTTGGGATTCGAGTGTAGCCCTCGTAGGGTCTTCGCCGTCCATGTGTATCATGTCCCCTTTCACCAGAGACCTTGCTCTTAGTGACATGAACACGCTTACCGCTTTGCTTTATGTCATCACAGAAGTGTCAGAATCACCGTGCCCCTGTCACTACCACCAGTGACACTGCTGAGGACGGGTCACGGTGTCTTTGCCACTCTCTGCATTTCCCACCGGGTGTGTCCACTCAGAGCACTGAGTTTGGGGGTCACGTGAAATCATTCTCTCTGTGTGCGGTCACGGTGCCAACGCGGCATACTGCGTACGCGTCCTGTTTGCCGTCAGCCTTACGGCCTGGCCGCGGTGCCCACGCATTCTCCAGCCCTCCTTCGGACGCCTGTGACCTTTCGACCACTCCTGACGGACGGACACTCAGAACAAGCCGCCGAAGGCTCCCCCTGGGGGTGGGCAGCTGTCCGCCGCGAGGGGGCAGCTTTGTGGGCCGTGTCCATCTGCGGCTCACGCGTCCTGGTTTGGACCGTTCTGCGCATTCTTAGCCAGGAGGACTGACAGCAGCAGGTTGGCTCGCACCCGCCTTGGGTCACCTCGGTCCCACCCGGGGGCGGGAGAAGCCTTACTGACCCCTGCGTGCCCCACGACATAGCACGCGGGAAGGGGAGGCCCCTCAGTGTTGCTCAGGCTCAGGATTACCGTGTTATTGGGTGGCACCCTCATAGGAATTCATTGTTGATCCAGAAAGTTGAGCTACACGGGACCTGACCGGTGGATAAACACGGAGCACCGGTGGCCGACAGTGTCCTGTGATGGGACCACCCTGTGTGCTCAGTCACCCCCAAGCCTCCTTCCGAGGGCACGAGGGGGGCGGCAGGAGCGTGTGAAGGCCGATGGTCACGGGCGTGGAGGAGCCTGGGATTCCACACGCGTGTCCCAGGGAGAGTCCACGGCTACGGCGCGCGGGGACCGACGAGACCGCAGAGGCGGGCAGAACGCAGCCCCTCCGTGCAACAATGCAAAGTGGCTCTCGGGGCTGCAGGGGTCCCACCTCGTCCCCGGGAGGAGACGCCCCCGAGCGGAAGGGAGCGCTGGCCTCCAGAAGCCAGACCCCAACCTCGTCTGTACGTGCGCGAGGAGCGAAGCCCGACTCGCCCTGGAAGACGTGGGAGAGGCCTGCGGGCCGTGTCCGGGCGAGGGCACAGAAGACCAGGCACGACGAACAGAGCGAAGGAGGGCCCGAGGCTTGTCCCGAAATGTCCCCCCGAGCCCCTGCCCCAAACAGCCCCTCACCTCAGTGCCAAATGCTGGTTGTGCTGGAGGGAAAAGAGAGACCGGACGTGCTTTTCCCACAGCTGTGTCTGTGCGCCAGGAAGTTTCTGCGGCTTCTGCTTCGGGTCGGAACCCTGGTGTCCAGGTGAGGTTCGTGCCTCCGCCCAAAGCCACTCACGCCCCACACGGAAGAGGGGAGGCGTTAAGGGTCCCCCGGGGACCATTTATGTGCAGGTGTGCTGGGAGGAAGACCACCTGAAGTCCATCCGGAAAGGTGCCTTAATGGCAGCAACAACGAGGTTTGAAGTTGCGCGGGTGTGACCGTAAGCCACGGGGCGCTGTGAATGCGCGGGGAGGGGACCTGCACCGGGGGCTTCTCTGAACAGCGCTCGTCCTGGCGGGAGCACTGGGGACAGAGGCTGCAGAGGCTGCTGTCCTCCTCCTCAGCACGATCCAGTTCGACATCCGAAACGTTCCTGCTGTCCCTGGAATACTAAGATGGAACAGATTTGGGACATTTGTGGACGTTTGTTACACTTTGGACGAACAATTAGTCCTGCAGGAATATTAACAGGAAATTCCATCCCGAGATAAGCGGCTGTTGGGGCAAAGCCTCAGCCCGGTCATGGGACCCCAAATCTCCTTTATGCAGCTGCTGTGTGTGGGGCCGTCGGCTTCCTTGGCTGCCCAGAAGGAAATGCTCTGAGAGGAGCGTCCACGGCTCGTTCTGACTGTCACACTCACACGGAGAAAACAATCACTTTTCTGATCCCTCTGGACTCTGAGCCTTGGCAGTTGATAAAATGTGAGTATTTCCTAGTGTCCTAATCGCCACAGACATTTCAGACAGCGGGCGCCAACACACGCCTCACCCTGGTGGCTCCCCACGTGCACGCAGGAGGCCACGCGTGACCCCCGGCACCCTGCCGTGCGCTCTCGGAGCCAGGCCGAGCGCCGTCCGCCCCACGGAACCAGTCTCTGAGCTAGTCACACGTGGACGGCACGTTGCCGTGACATTTATTTAGCGGCCACCGAAGTGTCAGGAAGAAAGCCCCGGAAGGCTGGGCCGCAGCTCCGTGAGCGACCTGGCCAGGCGACACGTTCCCCGCCACGGGCCGGGTTTGGGCAAAGATGCGCGCGCGGCCCATGAACCCCAAATGCCACGTCCCACTGCCTTCCGCCTCTTCGCTGCCTCTCCAAGGGCCCGGTGCCCCCCGGGACGGAGTGTGTGCCTCCGAGGGGCCTCCGGCACTGAGTTACAGTCAAAGCAAAAGACCCAGTGTGTCCCCACCCGTGAAGGCGTCCCGGGCGCGAGGACGCGTCTCCGAAGTCGCCCACGACACACCGGCGGGTCGGGTGTCTCCTCTTCTTTCTCGTTTTCAGACGAGAGCCGACATCGGCGTCCAATGTCCTTCTGACACTTCTTGGCACACGTTTCGGGGCACAAGCCTGTCCTGCAGCGTGAGACCCGCTGGGGCAGCACGGCCACCGGGGCAATGCCCCGAAGCGCTTCCAGGTCCTCAGGGAGGCCCTGCCCGGAGCTCTGCGATGCACCGCCCCCCGCGGCCCCTGGCGTTTACCTGAACGCGCCGAACGTCCTTCTGGGCTTCCGTGTCGCCCGTCGCAGCCTCAGGTCTGGGCACCGGCTGCGCCACGAGCAGCTGCCGGCTCAGACAAGCCCACCCCCCCGGCCCGGCCTGCTGTCCCCTCCGCGTCCCTCCTGGGCCGCCTCCTGCCAGCCCCCGGCCCCAGGCCCGCTGAACCTGTGGAACGGGGGTGCCATCGCCCCCGGTGGCTCCTGAGTGCCAGAAGCCCAGAGTTTTCCCCTGAAAAGACCCCTGACGTGTCACCGGCCCGAAGGGACGGCCACGACTTTCCAGGAGGGTTAGGACGTGTCCCTTTCCGTCCACGTGGTCGGGAGGTACAAACGTCTCGTGGTGAGAGAAGTGGGTCCAGGACGGCCTGCGACACAGTGACCGGCGTCAGCGACCCTGCGCTGCACATCCCAAGGGCCTTGCGAGAGCGGGTCCTGAGGGACACCTGTAATTAGGCGAGGTGACAGCCGGTAGGGGAGGTGACGGCCGGGTGGGGGAGGGGACAGCCCG
>PVJL010019070.1:0-14622 GCA_004026885.1 Lyroderma lyra | reverse complement strand
CTCATGGAGTCGGATATTTCTTGCAGAGTTCTTTCAATCCTTTTGGTTCTATATTCCCTCTCTTCCTCTTTCTGAGCTGTTTCCATGTTCTGGTCTTCAATATCACTAATTCTTTCCTCCATCTGGTTGGTCCTGTTTCCTATGGCAGTTATTTCATTTCTCACTTCTTTTATGGTATTATTTATTTCTCGTATTTCCGACTCAATCTTTCTTATGTTTTGAATTTCTTTGTTAAATTGTTCTTTTTGTTCACAGAGTTCCTTTTTTATGTTGTTTACATCCTTTTTTATGTTATTTATGTCAGCTATGGTGTTCTGCCAATAGGTTTTCATTTCTCTCACAGCCTTTAGAATGGCTGCTTTAAATTCTCCGTCACTGAAATTCGACCCTTCCAGATGTAACAAGTTGTCTTTTGGGTTAATTTCATGTTCTTTCTGAGGAGTTTTAGTTTTTAAGAAATTCATCCTGTCCACTGGGATCTTCCTCTTTGCCATGAGGGCTTTATGTTCACTGCCCAGATTATTGCTTTTGTGGTGTCTTGCTGTAAGGCAGACACTAGGTGGCACTGGGGGTCAAGTTTTGGGGGAGAGGGGCCTGTTTGTTTCTTGTTTCTGATCTCCTACTGCGTTTGGAGGCTATGTGCATATATCCTGGGGAGAGGACAACAAAAGGCTTTCCAAAAGCTTCTGCCCTTTGCTGGGGAAACTGTTTTTGATAGCTGGGGTGAATGCTAGCAAATCAAATCAGTCTTTCTTCCCAGCCCTGATTCATTATCTGTCTGTCTAAAGGCTCACACTGCTTTCAGAACTCTGGGGTGCACGAGGAAGTGCCCGCTCCATAAGTCCAAAGCTGTGGGCCTGGCCTGAGACAGCAGGGTCGCCTTTGCAGCAGGCTGGGAACAGGCACTGCAGCCCTGTGTAGGTCTCCAGGGGGCTTAGAGCTGGGGTGTTATCTTTGCAGTTCAGAGTCCTCGCTCAGCCCTTCTACCACTCAAAAGTTACAGAGGCTGGTTCCCAAACTCCTTCCATCCCCAGCTCTCCAGTCTCTCTACCCTCCCCCAAACTGCACAACTCTGAATAGACAGCAGGGATCCCGTCTGGATCCCACGTGGTCTGTCTCTGCTCCCTTCCCTCTCCCCGACTCGCTCCCTTCTTGCCAGCCTTCAGGTGTTTACTTGTGATTTGTGGATTTCTCTATAACCGGTTTGTCACTCAGGGTCCTCTTTCTTGGCTCCTGGACGGCCATTCAATTGTGTTTTCAGGGAGAGCCTTTAGGAACCTCCTTTCCAGTCACCATCTTGTCTTCTCTCCTCCTGAAATTTTCTTATACATAAATTTAATGTCAACTGCACACAAAAAATTCACAATTGGGATACATAACATAAAAAATGAAACAAAGAAAAAATCATAAAATATTACCAAATTAAAATAATAGAGAGAAACACATGGGAAAAGAAACAATGAAGACACTGAGCTACCAGAGAACAAAAGATAAAAATGGCTATAGAAAATCTTTATATATCAATAATCATTTTAAATGTCAATGAACTGAACTCACCAATAAAAATGTATAGAGTAGTGGATTGGAACAAAAAACAAAACCTAATCATATATTGATGTCAAGAGACACATTTTAGCTGCACTTACAAATAAAGACTCAAAGTAAAAGGATGAAAAATGATATTCCAGACAAATGTCATCCAGGAAAAAGTGGGTGTAGCCATACTTATATCTGATGAAATAGACATCAGGATAAAAGTATAACAAGAAACAAAGATAGACATTGCATAACGATAAAAGGGACAACAAATCAAGATGACATAACACTTATTGATATATATTTCCCCAATCAGGGAGCACCAAAATATGTGAAGCAAGTACAAGCAGAACTTAAAAGGGAGAAAATGACAAAAATTCAATTATAGTAGAAATACCCCATTAACTGCTCTGGATAGATCATATAAAAAAAACATTAATAAGGAAATATTGACCTTAAATGTAACACACAGATTAGACCAAATGGGCATAACTGATATTTACAAAGCCTTTTATCCTAGAACACCAGATTATACATTCTTTCTAGTGCATATGGAACATTCTCAAGGATAGACAATATATTGGGATACAAAACTGGCCTCAACGAATATAAGAAGATTGAAAATCATGGAAAGTATCATCTCTAAACACAGTGCTTTGAAATTGGAAATCAAATGCAAAAAAGAATTGGTTGAAAAACCACAAATATGGGAGATTAAACAACAGGCTACTAAACAACGATTGGGTCAAAGAAGAAATAAAAGAAAAGATAAAAAATACATTGAAACAAATGAGAATAAAAATACAACATATCAAAACTTTTGGGATGCTGCAAAAACAGTAATAAGAGGGAAGTTTGTATCATTACAGGACTATCTGAAGAAACAAAATAATTCCAAATAAACAACTTGACATCACATCTTAAAGAACTAGAAAAAGAGAAGAAAATGAAGCCCAGAGTCAGCAAAAGTAAGAAAATAATAGATATGAAAGCATACTTAAGTAAAGCAGAAAAGAAAAAGACAATAGAAAATATAAATGCAACAAACAGTTGGTTCTTTGAAAAGGTTAATGCAATTGACAAACTTCTGGCTAGACTCACTGAAGAAAAAAGAGAAGAGACACAAATAAACAAAATCAGAAATGAAAGAGGAGAAGTTACAACAGATACCACAGAAATACAAAAGATCATAGAATACTATAAAATGCTAAGCCAAATAAGCCAGACAGAAAAAACCCAAAACTATATGACTTCACTCATATGCAGAATATAAAGCCAAAAGTAACAAAGAAAAAACAAACAAACAAACAAACAAAAAAACCTATGGACACAATCAATAGTTTAATGTTCATTTGAGGGCAAGAGGGGAGGGTATGGGAGTAGAGAAAGGGGGTGGGAAAGGAGCGAGGGAAAGCTAAATATATGGTGATGGAAAGAGAACTCACACTGGGTGGTGAGCTTAATGCAACAAGTTGACCATGCATGGTGGAATTGTACACCTGGAACCTATGTAATTCTTGTTAACCAATATCACTCCAATAAGTCTGACAATAAAAAAAAAGTAAAAACAAAAAAGAATACTACAAAAGACCATATGCGATGAAATTCAACACCTAGAAGAAATGGACAAGTTCTTAGTAATATAAAACCTTCCTAGACTGAATCACAAAGAACTGGAAAATCTAAATAGAGTAATCAACATTAAGGAAATTGAGATAGTAATAAAAAACTATTCAAAAATCAAAAGTTCAGGACCAGAAGGATTCACTTGTGAATTCTACTAAACATCCAAGGAGAATTTAATATCCGCCTTTGCAAACTTTTCCAAAAAGTAGAATAAGAGACAATATTTCCTAAATCATTTTATGAAGCCAACATTACCCTGATACTAAAACTTGGAAAGGATAGCACCACAAAAGAAAACTTCAGACCAATATCACTGATGAATGCTGATGTAAAAATTCTAAACAAAACACTAGCAAATCAAATACAACAACATATTAAAAAGATTATACATCATGATGAAGTGAAATTCATTTCAGGAGTGCAAGGATTGTTCAACACATGCAAATCAATCAATGTGATACACTGCTAAACAAAACAAAGAATAAAAATTATGATTATATCAATAGATTCAGACAAAGCATTTGACAAAATGCAACATCAATTTATTATTAAAACACTTAATAAAATGGGTATAAAAGGAAAGTACCTCAACATAATAAAGGCCATATACAATGAACCCTTACCTAATATATTATCATTTCTCATCATAATACTTAATGGTGAAAAACTGAAAGCTTTTTCTGTAATATAAGGAAAAAGACTAAAATGCCCCTTGTCACCATTCAACATAGTATTTAAAGTCCTAGCAAGAGCAATCAGGCAAGAGAAAAATAAAAGACATCCAAATTGGGAATAAAGTCGAATAATTACTTTTTGCAGAAAACAAGATTATTTATATAGAAAACCCTAAAAACCCCACCAAAAACTAAATTATTAGAAATAATAAGTAAATACAGTAAAATTGCAGGATACGAAATCAATGTACAAAAAATCTATTGTGTCCCTATATACTAACAATAACATTTTAGAAAAAGAAATGAAAAACAATTTCTTTTGCAATTGCAATGAAAAAAAAATACCTGTGAATAAACTTAACAAAGAATGTGAAAGACCTATCCACTGAAATCTACAAGACAAAATTGAAGAAGACGCAAAGAAATGGAACAATATTCTATGTTCATGTATTGAAAGAAAACCTAAAAAGTTAAAAAATGGTTGTGTTACCCAAAGCAATATATGAATTTAATGCAATCCCCATAAAAATTCCAATGGCATTTTTTTAAAGAAAAAAAATCAGATTTGTATGGAATCACAAAAGCCCCTTAATAGCCAAAATAATCCTGAGAAAAAAAGAACAAGTCCAGAGTTATCACACACTAACTTCAAAATGTACTACAAAATGACAATAATCAAAACACCATGGTATTAGCAGAAAAGCAGATGCAGAAACCAAGAGAACATAATTGAGAACTCACCCCAAAGACCCACATACATATGGGCAAATAATTTTTGACAAAGGAGGCAAAAAAAAAATGGAGAAAAGAAAGTCTCTTCAATAAGTAGTGCTTAGAAAATTGGAAAGCCACATGCAAAAGAATGAAACTAGACTGCTGTCACCATACATCAAAATTAACTCAAAATAAATCAAAGACCTAAATATAACTCCTGAAAAAATAAATTGTATAGAAGAAAACAAACAGGTACTAAACTTATAGACCTTGGTCTTAGAGAGGTTTTTGTGAATTTGACCTCAAAGGCAAAGGAAGTGAAAATAATAAATGAATGACACTGTATCTAACTAAAAGACTTTTGCACAACAAAAGAAACTATAAACAAAACAAAGAGGCAACCAGCTGAATGGGAGAAGGTATTTGCAAACAACACCTCTGATAAAGGGATGATATTCAAAATATATAAAGAACTCATACAACTCAACAACAACAAAAAACATACAAATTAATTATAAAAAATAGGCAGAGGACCTGAGCAGACATGTCTCCAAAAAAGACATACAAACAGCATCAGATCCATGAAAAGATGCTCACCTTCACTACTTATTAGGAAAATGCAGATCAAAACCACATTGAGTTACCACCTCACACCTGTTAGAATGGCTATTATGAATAAGACAAGAATTAACAAGTGTTGGAGAGGATGTGGAGGAAAAATGAACCCTTGTAAACTGCTGGTGGGGATGTATCATAAATTGGTGCAGCCTCTATGGAGATAAGTATGGAGTTTCCTCAGAAAAATTAAGTGTAGAGCTACCATATGACCCTGTTTTCCCTCTTCTAGGCATCTACCCCCAAACTTGAAAATACTTCTTCGCAAAGATATATGTACCTCTATATTCACTGAAGCATTATTCATGGTGGCCAAGACATGGAAACAATCAATGTCTTTTGATAGATAATGGGATAAATAAATATGGTCCATATATACAATGGAATATTATTTGGCCATAGAAAAGATGAAATACAGCCATTTGTGACAACATAGATGGATCTTGAGATTATTGTGCTAAACAAAATTAGTAGAACAGAAAATGTTGAGAACTATATGAGTTTACTCATATATGGTATATATAATAAAACTGAAAGCAACAAACAAACAAGGCAAACAAGCAAAAACTAAAGTTACAGACAACATTTTAGTGGTTATCAGAGGGTAAGGGGGGAATGGAAGAGGTAGAAGAGGATAAAGATGGTCAAATATATGGTGAAAGAAGGAGATTTGACTTTGAGTGGTTAACACACAGTGAATATACAGATAATGTATTGCAGATTTGTACACTAAAAACATATAATTTTCTTAACCAATGTCACCCCTATAAATTTAATAAAAAATGTAAAATTCCCCTGTAGCTTATCTGCTACAACTGGAACCATGTTTGCCTTGATACCTTGCTAAGTCCTGGGCAATCAACTTGAATTTTGAGCTTAAAGACAGATGGGACTGAATTTGGAAAAGGTATGTAGCTGTGTGAGCTGCAGGTATAGGTGTGTGTGTGTGTGTGTGTGTGTGTGTGTGTGTGTGTGTGTGTGTCTATCTGTCTGACACTTCTGCATCACACAGACTGCTCTTACTGCTTGATACCCAACTCTTTCCATCCTGTCAGTCTTCCTTGACCTCTGAATCAGCTTGGTTTACTTCTCTAACTAGGCTGACCAGATGTACCATTTTAAATGACAGAAAACAGTGGTACTATCTTGTTTCAAACAGTGCATTTGGTCAGCCTACTGACACCATGAAATTAGTCCAGTGAGACTAGGCTGACCACATGTACCATTTGAAATGGAACGGTACCATTGTGTTCTGTACCTTTTAAAACCTTACATTTGGTCATCCTGTGTCTAACTGATTATTCTAAACCTAGTTCAGATGTTTCTTTCTCAGAATGTCACCATAGTCTGCAGTGAGTGCACATTTTTTGAGGTCCATTGTGTGCTTAATACATTTATCAGTGTCAATCATATTGTGTTGTCTGTCTGACTATCTGTCTGGCTTACTGTCTGCATGTTCTTGAGGAAGAGATTGATTCTCATATCCTTGTATTGCCAGGGCCTAAGGCAGTCATTGGGTCAATAGTAGGTACTCATAAATGTTGAGTATTTCAATATACAAACAACTAAAATGAATAAACAAATGATTTGTCAGTATTCATCTATTCAATCTTGAGTTGTTTTAATCAGATTTTTGTTGTTGCAACAAAAATGTAACTCAAAATCATTTAAGGAAAACAAAAGATTTACCAGTTTAAACAACTGAGAATTTAAGCAGTGGTGCTAAATATAGGCATATTGAGTCCAGGTCTCAGATGATGCCATGAGAAATTTCTCTCTCCTGTCTATTTATTTATTTTCTGGAGTATTTTATACAGCAAGATATCTCTGTGACTGGGAAAGATGGTCCTCACAGCTATAAGCTTACATCATTCTATATAGTTCACAATTTCAGAAGGATACTGAGTACACCAATCCACCCAAAATGACTATTCTTGGTTCTAGTTGGATTCTATAGTCACCCTTGGACCAATCACTGTGTCCAGGGCAATGGGGTATTCTGATTGGTTAGTTTAGGTAATATGCAAGAATCTGTAGAAAGTAGGGCTTCTTTTTGTTTTTCACATTCATCCTAACTTTATTTAAAAATTAGCAAACAATAATGTAGAAACATTGATACATAAATTTCTAAAATGCTGCATCTTAAATTTAATTGACAAACACGACCTTTAGTTATAAGCGTGAGTTTAAAGTTCCATATAGAAACCAGACAAGAAACTGTAAAAAAAGCTTCCTATTGTTTGAAAACACCAGTTTAAAGATAAGATTGTAAAAATGCATAGATCTGTAATAAAAGAATTGGCTGTGCAGGAGTACTCTTTTCATAGTATTCCCTTGTAGTTCATGTGAGTGTTACTGGTTATGCTGTAGAGTTTAACTGTTATAGCATTAAAAGGCAACTATTTAGGGAAGAGGAAGAAAACAGAAAAAGAAAGGTATGTAAGGCAGTATTTCTTTTGGGTACAATAAACATGATAGTGTTTTAGGAAAACAAGATAAAAATTACTCCAGGCTAGCTTGGTTCTCATAGAATGAAAATGGCTAAATACTGAGGTCCTCTCTGTGATTCTAATAATGCCTTAGTCACCATATTGATAATCTCGGGGGTAGTTGTCTTGGTCCTCGCCATGATACTCATCTGGGTATTCTGTCTGATAATTGCTATCACCGATTTCTGACCCATTTGGAAGGTTAGCTACTGATTGCAGATGTCTCTTCTGGTACCTGGCACTAATGTCGCTTAGCTGGCTCCCTTGTCAGTGCCTATAGGTAGACTAATAGTGGTCTAGTCAAAAGGTTTGTCAATTTGCATTTTGTGATCCTAGAGATGCCTCCTAGTCTCATAGGCTCTCTATCATACCTGCCTGTCTGGCAAGTTTGCTTATTCTTCTCTGCAAACCAATTACACTTGGCCAGCTTTTACTTTTCCTTCATCAAAATGTGTTTGTTTTTCTGTATGACCAGAGTTGTATGAAATCTTTTTGTTTTATCCAGACCTGCTAGAGCGACCAGCATAGTCTGAACTTGTGTCATGTTTCCATTCTCAGAAAGATAATTTGCTTCAATTATGTCATATGGATTCATAACATAAGCTTGAATAGCTTTAATAGAGCTGCCAATATTCTCCAACTGGAAGGGCCCTTGTTGAAGCTGGTCATGGTGGTCAGCAGCAGGAAGAGGTTATGCTCACTCTGGGTTCTTTCACTTGGCTTCCCACCTTTGGCCTGAGGATTGGCCATAACATCAGACACTGGAGTTTCCTCTCCTGGGTGGCCATGGAGTGCAGACAGTGCCTTGGGGGCTTGGTCCAATTGGGTCTCTGCTCCAGAGTGCTACACATCTAGGGCTTCTTAATGAAAAATTTCATAGGGGGCAGTTGCTGAGTGTAGTTTGCAAATGTAAGGAATATGGAAAGTCAAAATATAACGGATTATCTATACACTGTTATTGACTTTGCCATATGATCAACCATTATGTGTTTCTAAAAGTCTGTCATGTGTTCAGGCCCATTTAAATGACTTCATGCTTTGGTTCTAGACCCACTGAGATGCACCAAGATGTACATAGAGGAGATTTTTGGAGGATGCTCAATTTTCAGATACTTAGATGCTGGACTTAAACTGTATAATTCTATGCCTGTACCTTGCTCCTTACTACTTCCTTTTATTTATGGCTTTCGAAACAAGAAGCTTTTTTTTTTTTTATTTTGGAATAGTTCTTGATTTACAGGTTAATTTCACAGACAGTATACAGAGTTCGCATATGCTACATCATCCAGTTTTCCCTGTTGTAAACATATTACATTATTGTGGTACATTTATCACAACTAAGGAACAAATACCAGCGCATTACTATTAACTAATCTCCATAGTTTATTTGGATTTCACCAATTTTCCCCTAATGTACATTTTCTGTTATAGTATCCCATTCCAGGTATCACATTAGATTTAGTCATTATGTATTTTTGGCTTCCCCCTTTTGATAACTTATTAGACTTTCCTTGTTTTTGATGACCTTGACAGTTTTGGTGACTGCTGGTCAGGTGTTTCATAAAGTTTTCCTTAATTTGGGGTCATCTATTATTTTTCTCATGGTTAGACTAGGGTAACAGGTTTTTGAGAGGAAGAGCTCAGAGGTAAAGTATGATTCTCATCACATAATATCAAGGGTGCCTACTATCAATATGACGTTTATCACTGTTGTCATTAAACTTGATGACCTGTCTGCAGTAGTGTTTGCCAGGTTTCTCCACTCTAAAGTTAGTGCTTGTTCCCTCTTGCCATACTTTACTATTTGGAAACAAGTCACTCAGCACAGCTCACCCAAGAGTTAAGCCTCACCTCTTTGGGGAAGGAGTATGTGCATAAATTACTTGGAATTCTCCTTCATGGTAGAATTGTCTCTTCTCAATTTGTTCATTTATTCAATCACTTTTTAATGTCAGTATGAAGCCATGGATATATTTATTTTATATTTTGACTTATACCCAGTGCTATATTATTTATTATGTTTTAAAAACTATTTTAGTTTTAGCAATTAGGAGTTTTTTCACTTGGCTTATCTGTTTCTTTGTCATGTCCCTGTTCTTTTGCTTTTTTGAGCACTTCTTTACTTTCTCACACTTGGCTTCTCTGTATTACAAGATGATCCATTATCATCTTGTACATTCTGTCCCAGTCCAAGAATAAGCCATTTCTCCAAGGAGTCCTGGTTCCTTCAATTGGAGAATGGCATTAGACACCAAGATCAGGGCACTGGTTGTGCTCATTCATACTGGGGTATCATTACTTCTCAGCCCTCTCAGTTGGCATAGCTAGGTAACATATGTACATACTCATTTCACAGCTTCTTTTTAGTTTTCTTTGTTACTGACCTTTCCCTTTCTCATCTATTCATGCTTTCACTTTGTCTTCCAGTTTGATGCACAACTTGCTTTCTACTGGCTTCCAAATTTGCTTCTATTCTTGGTTATGCTTGTATTGCATTTTCTCCTTGATTCAGTGATTATGAATAAGACATAATGTGTTCAGCTTGACCCAGCTCTTGGAAATCTACTCCTCTGCTCTGTTGTTGCAAACTACATGTTCTGTGCAGAATGTATGAGTGACATACAGACCTTATAAGATATATAGACAAGGTTTTCTTTCTGAACTCTGTTTTGGAAAACTTATAATCTAATTTGTAAAAGAAATATACATTCTATGTGAATGTTAATTTTAAATGTACAGTAAAGTAATAATATAAATATTTTGTGCTAGAAAGATAGGTCAGGTTGTAAACATTTCCAGAAGATTTCTTCTGTAAAAATAAGACATTCTTTTGAAATTATTCTGTTATTGGAAAAGAAGAATTATTTGAAGAGACTTATGAAGAAGTGTTAGAAGTAGATATAAGAAATTTTTTATAGATCTTTTTATTTTCTTTCTTCCTTTCTTCCTCCCTCTCTTTGTCCCCCCTTCCTTCCTTCCTTTTTTTTTTTTTTTTTGCTATAAGTAAAAAAAAAAATTTTATGAGACTTGAGGGGAATTTAAAACACCAAACCATGGCAAACAATGTGTGATAAAGATAAGGTTTGTTTTTAGAGAAACTGGATAGAATATGAACCTCCAAAGAATGAAGAAAATGAACCCCACAATATCATAAGATGTAAACAAGTGTTTCAAGACTCAATATAGCTTGAGGTCCCCAGGGGTAAGCATTGGCAGAGCATATGTCACAGAAGAGCTCTGACTTAAAGAAAATATTCAAATTATATTTGCTACATACTCCTATAAAATAAAATAAGAATTAGATATGTTGTTTCTGAATAATGTGGAGCATAAGCAAATTATTTCCTTAAATTTCACCACATATTTGTCATATTTCTTTATAAAAGTGCAAAATTAGTAAATAGTATTATTTATATTGATATTGTTACATCTTTTTTTCTAGAAAAAATATAACTGCAGCATAATTTCTACTCTCATTTATGCTTCTTGGTTTATTACAGACATTCATTGACTCATTCAGCCATCATTTATTGAGCCAGGTATTATTTGAGGCCTTGAGGATATAGTTGTGACTCAGTGTTTTCTGCTACCTCATCTTCTAAATTGCTGATTTAATCCTCTGCTTCATCTAATCTACTGCTGATTCCTTCTAATGCATTCTTTATTTCAGTTATCATATTCTTCATTTCTGACTTTTTGTTATGTTTTATATCTTCATTCTTACATTTTCTTTTTATTGAAGTTCTCAGTGAGGTCATTGAGTATCCTTATAATTAGTGCTTGAACTTTGGATTTGGTAGATTGCTTGTGCTCATCTTATTTAGTTCTTTTTTTTTAGAGCGTTGTTCTGCTCTTTTATTTGAGACAAATTTCTTTGTATCCCTATTTTGTCTGCCTCCCTTAGTTTGTTTCTATTTGTTAGGTAGTATGCTATGTCTCTTGGTCTTGGTCGTGTGGCCTTATAGAATAGGTGTCCTGTGGGGCCCACTGGTGCAGTCTCCCTGATCAAGTGAGCCAATGTGTGAGGTATATGTGCCCTCCTATTGCAGTTGAGCCTTGGTTGCTGTTTCCACATCAATGGGAAGGATTAATCCTCATGCTTATTGATTGTGAGGACTAGCTGTGACTACAGTCAAGGAACTGTGGTGCAGAGGCTGACCCTACAGAGCAAGATTTTCTTTAGCAGGGCTCTGGTGCCAGCCTTTTCTGCCCTTTGGGTGTGTTGTCCTTGAAAGAGGCCAGGTGGTTCTCTGGCTTGGTCTGAGGCTGGTCACTCAGGATGCCAGTCCCAGGTCTTTTTGTTTAGGGCCCCACTGCAGGTCAAATTGTAATAGTTTGTGCCCTGTCCATGGTCACCTGGCATGAGCTACAAAGCAATCCACATATGGTTGCCACTGTGCTGAGTTTAGAGGTGCCTGGGAGAGGCTAAGCTGGGAACAAAGGCCAGCTGCCTAAAATACCAGTTTGGGGACTCAGCACGAAATAAGGGCATGCTGAGGCCAGATGCTGTTTGCTTGGGGTTTGTGAAGCTTTGAGAGATTTTAGGAAAGTCCAGGGCATGATCTAACACAGGTCATTTGTATGGAAAAGCTACTGGAAGCAGCTTAAGTCTGCTTCCAATAGTTAGGTGGGGTCTCAGGGAATCACCAAGACAGAGTGAACAGTGTTAACCATGAGACTAAACAGTGATAGAGACTCAGAAATTGTTTAAATTTGCAGGTCAGGAGAGAAGAGATTACAACAAAGAAACAATGGCCTCTGTCACCACTTTCGTTTGGGAGAAAGTTGTCCCTTCAGCTCTCACCCTGAAGCCAGGCAACTTAATTCTTCCCCATATGTCCATGGCATCTTTTGAGCTGCTTCCCCAGCATTGGAGCACAGAGGAAGTGAATCTGTGCTTGGGCCTTTTAAGAGGAACACCTGGACTTTGTCTCACTCAGCCACCATTGGTTTTTACAGCCAGAAGTTATGAGGACTTCTCTTCCTGGCACTGGAACTCAGTACTGGAGAGCCTGGTGTGGTACTGGGCCCACTTACTCCTGAGAGATCTCTTCACAGCCATGATAACCCTCTGATTTTTAACCACCACATGTGGGTGTGGGACCATCCTATTTCACATCTCTGTCCCTTCTACCAGTTTTGATATGTCTTCTTCTGTATATCCTTAGTTATGAAACTTCCATTTAGCTCAATTTCAGGAGGTTTTAAATGGTGGCTGTTCTCTAGTTCTGTTTTGATTGTAATGTGGTTAGAGTAAGAGGCAAGCCCAGCTTTTATCTACTTTACCAACTTTACCAGGAATCTACTACATCTTCTTTATTATTCATCTATCAATGGACACCTAAGTTGCATCTGCATCTTGGCTATCGTAAATAATACTTCACTGAACATCAAGGTTCATATGTCTTTTTAAATTAATGTTTTCATTGTCTTCATATACATGCCCATGAGTGGAATTACTGGGTTGTATGTAGATCTATTTTTAGTTTTGGGGGACTCTCCATACTGTTTTTTATAGTGGCTACACCAGCTTATAGTCCCACCAACAGTGTACAAATATTTCATTTTATTCCCATCCTCACCAACACACATTATTTGTTGACCTTTTGATAATAGGTAGTCTATATAACTGGTGTGAAGTGGTATTTCATTGTAATTTTGAGTTGCATTTCCCTGATGATTAATGATGCTGAATATCTTTTCATGTATCTGTTGGATGTGTGTATGTCCTTTTTGGAAAAATGTCACTTTTTGTCCTCTACCCTTTTTAAATTGGTTTATTATTATTATGTTATTGAGCTGTATGTGTTTTTTATTTTAGATATCAACTTTTATGGGATGTATCATTTGCAAATATCTTCTTCTACTTAGTAGGTTGCCTTATTGTTTTGATTTCCTTTACTGTGCAGAAGCTTTTTAGTTTCATGAAGTTCCATTTGTTTATTTTTGCCTTTCTTTCTATTACCTGAGGAGGTATCTCAGAAAAAATATTACTAAGAGCAATGCCAGAGAATTTACTGCTTATATTTTCTTTTGGGAGTATAGTTTGGGTCTTACATTTAAGTCTTTAATCCATTTTGGGTTCATTCTTGTATATGGTATAAGAAGGTTGTATAGTTTCATTTTTGGTGTGTGTCTGTCTAGTTATCCCAACACTATTTATTGAAGAGATTGTTTTTACTATATATTATTGCCTCCTTTGCCATAGATTAAATGACCATATAGGTGTGGGTTTATTTTTGGCCTCGCTATTCTGTTTCATTGATCAATGTTTCTGTTTTTATACCAGTACCATGCTGTTTTGGTTACTATAGCTTTGTGGTATAGTTTGGCATTAGGGAGCGTGATACCTCCAACTTTGTTCTTCTTTCTCAAGATTGCTTTGGCTATCCAGGGTCTTTGGTGGTTCCATATAAATTTTAAGATAATTTGTTCTAGTTCTGTGAAGAATGTCATTGGTATTTTGATAAAGATTTTGCATAGAAATTGTAGATTGCTTTGGGTAGTATGGGCATTTTAATAATGTTAATTCTTTGTATCCATGAGCACAGTATATGCTTCCATTTATTTGCAACATTTTCTATTTCTTTCTTCAGTGTATTACAGTTTTCACGTATAGGTATTTTACCTACCTGGCTAAATGTGTTGCTGTGTATTTCATTTATTTATTTTTTATGCAATTGTAAATGGGATTGTTTTCTTAATTTTCTGATTTTTTATTATTAGTGTATAAAAATGCAACTGATTTCTAAATGTTAATTCTGTATCTTGCTACTTTACTGAATTTATCAGTTCTAATGGTTTTTTTTTTTTTTTTTTTTTTTTTTTTTTTTTTTTTTTTTTTTTTTTTTTTTTTTTTTTTTTTTTTTTTTTTTTTTTTTTTTTTTTTTTTTTTTTTTTTTTTTTTTTTTTTTTTTTTTTTTTTTTTTTTTTTTTTTTTTTTTTTTTTTTTTTTTTTTTTTTTTTTT
>PVJL010019069.1:0-14624 GCA_004026885.1 Lyroderma lyra | reverse complement strand
CCATCTGGTCCAGGGCTTTTGCCTTTAGAGAGATTATGAATAGTCATTTCAATCTTGTTGCTACTGATTGGTCTATTTAGATTATTCAGTTCTTCTTGGTTCAGTCTTGGTAGGCTATAAGTTTCTAGAAACTTTTCCATTTCTCTAGGTTGTTAAATTTCATGGCATAAAGTCCTTCATAATATCTTCTTATAATCCCTTGTATTTCTGTGGTATCAGTGGTAATTTCTCCCCTTTCATTTCTAATTTTGGATATTTGTGTCCTTTCCTTTTGTCCCTTGATTATTCTCGCCAGGGGTTTGTGAATTTTGTTGACTTTCTCAAACAACCAGCTCTTCATAATATTAAATTTTTCTAATGTCTTTCTGTTCTCTAATTGGTTTAGCTCTGATTTAATTTTTATTATTTCTTTCCTTCTGCTGACTTTGAGTTTTGTCTGCTCTTCTTTTGCTATTTCTTTAAGATGGGATGCTAAGATGTTTGCTTGTGATTTTTGTTGTTTCTTAAGATAGGCCTTTAATGATATAAATTTCCCTCTTATTACCGCTTTCGCTGTGTCCCAATAATTCTGATACATTGTATTTTCATTGTCATTAGTTTCTATATATTTTTTAATCTCATTTTTATTTGTTCTTTATCCAGTCCTTTTTTAATAAGGTGTTATTTAATCTCCATGTATATGTGGTTTTTTCTGCTTTCCTTTTACAATTGATCTCCAATTTCAAAGCTTTGTGGTCTGTGAATACACTTGGTATGATTTTGATCTTTTTGAATTTGCTGAGACTACATTTGTGTCCCAGCATGTGGTCTCATCTTGAGAATGTTCCATGCGCACCAGAGAAGAAGGTGTAGTCTCTTTATGCTGGATGAAGTGTGCGGTTAATATCAATTATGTCCAATTGCTGTAATGTGTCATTAAAGCTGTTATTTCCTTATTTATTTTCTGTTTGGATGATCTGTCCATGGCTGTTAGTGGGGTGTTTAAGTCTCCCACTATGATTGTGTATTCATCAGTTTCTCCTTCCACGTATATTAGTAGTTTCTTTGTATATTTTGGTGCATCCTGTTTGGGAGCATATATGTTGATTAGTGTCAAGTCTTCTTGTTGTTGCATTGTGCCTTTTATCATTATGTAATGACCAAATTTGTCTTTTACTATCTTTTTTAACTTGAAGTTTATTTCATCAGATATCAATAGGGCCACTCAGGCATTTCTCTGGTCACCATTTGCTTGGAGTATTGTATCCCATACTTTCACTCTGAGTCTGTGTTTGTCCTTATAGCTGAGGTGTGTTTCTTGGAGACAGCATATGGATGCATTCTGTTTTTTAATCCAGTCTGCTACTCTCTGTCTTTTTATTGGTGAGTCCTGTCCATTAGCATTTAGAGTGATGATTGGTATGTGATGATTTCCTGTGGCCATTACTTATTTCTTTCTTTGTTTTTCTTTGTTTGTTCGTTTGTTTATTTTTGTGTCTTTTTTGTTGCTCCAACTTTGTTCCATTTTTCCTGATGTTTTGTTTCAGGCTGAAAAGCCTCCTTCAGTATTTCTTGGAGTGCTGGCCTCGTGCTGGCAAATTCCCTCAGCTTCTGTTTTTCTGAGAAGGTCTTTATTGCACCTTCTTATCTGATGCATAATTTTGCTGGATAATTTATTCTTGGCTGGAAGTTTCTCTCTTTTAAATTTTTGAATATTGGGTTACACTCTCTCCTGGCTTGTAGAGTTTCTGCTGAGAAATCTGATGCCAGCTTGATGGTTTTCCTCTAAAGGTTATAGATCTTTTTTCCCTGGCTGCCTTGAGTATTGTCTCTTTGTCTTTAGTTTTGGACATCTTCAGTACTGTGCCTTGGAGAAGATCTGTTGGGGTCCAGGTTTCAGGGGGACCTGTTTTCTTCTTGAACTTGGGGTTCTAGATCTTTTCATAGGTTTGGAAAGTTCTCATCTACGATTTGTTTGAATATGCTCTCTGTAGATTGCTCTGCCCCTTCTTCTATTCCTATTATCCTGATGTTGTTTTGTATCATGGAGTCAGATATTTCTTGCAGAGTACTTTCAATCCTTTTGGTTCTATATTCACTCTCTTCCTCTTTTTGACCTGTTTCCATGTTTTGATCTTCAATATCACTAATACTTTCCTCCATCTGGCTGGTCCTGTTTCCTATGGCAGTTATTTAATTTCTCACTTCTTTTATGGTATCATTTATTTCTCATATTTCCGTCTCAATCTTTCTTATATTTTGAATTTCTTTGTTAAATTGTTCTTTTTATTCACAGAGTTTCTTCTTATGTAATTTATATCCTTTTTTATATTATTTATCTCAGCTATGGTGCTCTACCAATAGGTTTTCATTTCTCTCACAGCCTTTACAATGGCTTCTTTAAATTCTCCGTCACTTCGAAACCCTTCCAGTTCTAAGAACCTGTCTTCTGGGTAAATTTCATGTTCTTTCTGAGGAGTTTTAGTTTTTAAGGAATTCATCTTGTCCGCTGGGTTCTTCCTCTTTGACATGAGGGCTTTATGTTCGGTGCCCAGATTTTTGCTTTTGTGGTGTCTTGCTGTAGGGCAGACACTAGGTGGCACTGGGGGTCAAGTTTTGGGGGAGAGGGGGCTGTTTGTTTTTTGTTTGTGATCTCCTACTGCGTTTGGAGGCTATGCGCATATATCCTGGGGAGAGGCCTACAAAAGGCATTCCAAATGCTGCTCTGCCTTCTGCCCTTTGCTGGGGAAGCTGTTTCAAGGTTTGTTTCTGCTAGCTGGGGTGAATGCTCTCAAATCAGTCTTTCCTCCCAGCCCTGATTCAGCACCCAGCTATCTAAGGGATCACACTGCTTTCAGAACCCTGAGGTGCACAAGGAAGTGCACGCTCCATAAGTCCAACGTGTGGGCCTGGCCTGAGACTGCAGGGTCACCTTTGCAGCTGGCTGGGAACAGGAACTGCAGCCCTTTGTAAGTTTCCAGGGGGTTTAGTGCTGGGGTGTAATCTTTGCAGTTCAGATCCTCGCTCAGCCCTTGTACCACTCAAAAGTTCCAGAAGCTGGCTCACAAACTCCATCCGCAGCTCCCCAGTCTCTCTCTCCTCCCCCAAACTGCACAGTTCCGAATAGTCAGCAGGGATCATGTCCTATTTTGGTCTGTCTCTGCTCCCTTCCCTCTCCCTGAATCTCCCCCTTCTCGCCAACCTTCAGGTGTTGACTTGCGATTTGTGGATTTCTCAACAGCCATTTTGTCACTCAGGGTCCTCTTTCTTGGCTCCTAGATGGCCGTTCAATTATGTTTTCTGGGAGAGGCTTTAGGGACCTCCTCTCTAGGCGCCATCTTGTCTTCCCCCGCCTAGAGCCTGTGTTCTTAACCACCACTCAGTAAGAAAATACGGAGTAAAGTGCTATAAATTGCGGCTAAACGGTCAGGTTGGGAAGAGAAATCTGTCATCTCAGTGCAGTTGACTGCATGCATCATAGTTTAGTATAGGTCTAAACTACCAGTCCAAAGACAAAGATTTAAATTCCAGGTGAACGAGTATTACAGTGTAACTAAGTTACAGAGGTCTTTATTACATTTGGACAGACATATATCCAGAAGGTTCTATCATTTTGAGATAATACAGTGGACAACATAACCAGCTGTAGAGGTAGAAATGGATTCAAGTTCAGCTCTGCCTCTTATCACATTTGCATACTCAGGTAAGGAACTTAGCTTATGTAAAAAATATTTCCTCTCTATAAATGGGAAAAACAGTAAGAACTACCTCATAGGTAGTTCTCAATACATAAGTACTCAGTAAATGCTAGCAATCACTGTTATTAATATTAGAAAGATAAAGGAAATGAAATCATAAAAAATGATGTTTGTAGGAACTATTATGTTAACACACAAAACATTGTTTTTGCCCAATACTCTAGCACACAGATGAATTTTCACTTGGGATCTAAGTTCAGTGATGAGCAAACAAAAAGCTGGCTGGCTTAGTCAGAACTACTGAGCAGTGAGCACTTCAGCATTAAAATGGAAGACTATCTTGGCGACATTAAGCAAGACCTGGACAGCGTAAGTGATGACTTACATGCAAGGGATGCTGCGATTGCAACTTTAGATAAGAACAAATATTTTAAAAGTTGCTCCGCTCTAGGCCACATTCTCACAACAAAGTGGTGACAATCTAGTAACTACTTCTGAGAAAAAAAGAGAAAGTCACAGCCACAAAATGAATTTGTAGCTAATATTGTATTATTATAATATTCTCTGTACACTCAGAGGTAAAAATGCATATCTAACATCTACAAGATATTGTTAAAAACTAAGTGAAGTGCTTCAAAGACTCAAGAATAGCAGAAAGAAGCTCGCATGTTAGAAGGTGGCCAAGTGCCAGGCAGTTCTTTTGTAGAGATTTTTTTTCCTTGAACCTCCCCATTAATAATTTTAAGACATCATCAGATAGCTTTAATGTCTGTACAGTCATTTTTCTTCCTCCAAGAATAGCCTCTCCACAAAGCCTTAAAGACATACAACATAGTGATTTCAGATTATAGCAAATGATATTTAAAACTTCTATCTACATATATTTCTACAAAGTAAATATTTTCTAAATTTATATGATGTGATCAGATACTCTGCAACCAAAAACTTATTTCTGATCCTAAGAAATAGCAAAATCAAATTTTTCTATAAAGAAATAGATACACTATTTCTGTATATAAACTAAAGTTCCTTCAATGATGAAACATATATAACTATTCAAATGCTAACATACTTCAGCATAAACTTCCTCCAAGAAATTGAAAATAAGTTTTAGCAATAAAATATGTTAGTACTGTATTTATGAGTTATCCTACCGGCTAATTGCAGTGTTTTAAATAGTATGTGCCTGTGATTTTAATGTTAGCTAGCATTTAAATTGCAAACCGAAGTCTTAAACTAAAATCATAATGTATTCGGTTGCCTTAATTTTAATGTTCCCATTATTAAATTTTTCCTAATTTTTATGAAAGAGAAAATGGCATCCAGCTTCCTGTATTACTGATACAGCCCTATATTGCTTCTTCTTCTGTTCCTGAACTTGATGCTCAACTTTTATTATGCTTTGACATATATGCATAAACCTATTTAGCTGTAATCTTGCTCGAAGCCATCTCTGTTTAAAGCATATAAGGAGAGAAGACAAGATGGGGACTGGAGAGGAGGTCCCTAAAGCCTCTCCCAGTAAACACAATTGAATGGCTGTCCAGGAGCCAAGAAAGAGGACCCTGAGTGACAAAATGGCTGTTGAGAAATCCACAAATCGCATGTAAACACCTGAAGGTTGGTGAGAAGGGGGCGATTTGGGGAGAGGGAAGGGAGCAGAGACTGCAACAGGATCTGAGTGGCACGGTTTGGAGAAGGGGAGAGGACATGAGGGAGCTGAACTTTGGAGTTGAATGATGGGGACGGAGTTTGGGAGCCAGCCTCTGCAACATTTGAGTTGTAGAAGAGCTGAGGGAGGCCTCTGAACTGAGAAGATGACACCCCAGCTCTAGGCCCCATGGAGACCTACACAGGGCTGCAGTTCTTGTTCCCAGCCCGCTGCAAAGGCAACACTGTTATCTCAGGCCAGGCCCACAGTTTTAGACTTATGGAGCGTGCACTTCTTCATGCACTCCAGGGTTCTGAAAGCAGTGTGAGCCCATAGACAGCCAGATGATGAATCAGGGCTAGGAAGAAAGACTGATTTGATAGCATTCACCCCAGCTAGCAGAAACAAGCCTTGAAACAGCTTCCCCAGCAAAGGGAAGAAGGCAGAGTCGCCTTTGGAGTGTCTTTTGTTGGCGTCTCCCCAGGATATATGTGCATAGACTCCAAATGCAGTAGGAGATCAGAAACAGAAACAAACAGCCCCCTCTCCCCCAAAACTTGACCCCCAGTGCCACCTAGTGTCTGCCCTACAGCAAGACACCACAAAAGCAATAATCTGAGCACTGAACATAAACTCCTCATGTCAAAGAGGAAGAATCCAGTGGACAGGATGAATTTCTTAAAAATTAAAACTCGTCAGAAAGAACATGAAATTTATCCAATAAGACAGCTTGTTAGAACTGGAATGGTCAGATGTAAGTGACAGAGAATTTAAAGCAGCCATTCTAAATGCTCTGAGAAAAATGAAAACCTATTGGCAGAACACCTAGCTGAGATAAATAATATCGAAAAGGATAGAAATTACATAAAAAAGGAACTCTGTGAACAAAAAGAACAATTTAACAAAGAAATTCAAAACATATGAAAGATTGAGACAGAAATACGAGAAATAAATAATATGATGAAAGAAGTGAGAAATGAAATAAATGCCATAGGAAATAGGACCAACCAGATGGAAGAAAGAATTAGTGATATTAAAGAAGAGAACATGGAAACAGATCAGAAAGGGGAAGAGAGGGAATATGGAACCAAAAGGATTGAATGAACTCTGCAAGAATTATCCGACTCCATGAGACAAAACAACATCAGGATAATAGGAATAGAAGAGGGGGCAGAGCAATCTACACAGAGCAAACTCAAACAAATCATAGATGAGAACTTTCCAAACCTATGGAAAGATCTAGAACCCCAAGTTCAAGAAGAAAACAGGTCCCCCAGATTCCTGGATTGTAACAGATCTTCTCCAAGACAAATGGTATGAAAGATGTCGAAATTAAAGACAAAGAGAGAATTCTCAAGGCAGCCAGGGAAAAAAGAACTCTACCCTTTAGAAGAAAACCCATCAGGCTGACATCAGATTTCTCAGCAGAAACTGTACAAGGAAGGAGAGAGAGGAATCCAATATTTAAAAATTTAAAGGAGAGAAACTTCCAGCAAAGAATAAATTATCCAGCAAAATTACCTTTCAGATATGAAGGTGGAATAAAGACCTTCTCAGACAAACGGAAGCTGAGGGAATTTACCAGCACGAGGCCAGCACTCCAAGAAATACTGAAGGAGGCTCTTCATCCTGAAACAAAACATCAGGAAAAATGGAACAAAGTTAGGGCAACAAGGAAGAAACAAAAATAAACAAACAAATAAAGAAACAAAAAAAAACAAAGAAAGAAATAAGTAATGACCACAGGAAATCCTCACATATTGATCATCACTCTAAATGCCAATTGACTGAACTCACCTATAAAAAGACACAGAGTAGCAGACTGGATTAAAAAAGAGAATGCATCCATATGCTGTCTCCAAGAAACACATCTGAGCTGTAAGAACAAACAAAGACTCAGAGTGAAAGGATGGGATACAATAATCCAAGAAAATGGTAACCAGAGAAAAGCAGGAATGACCATACTGATAATTGATGAAATAAACTTCAAGTTAAAAAAGATAGTAGAACACAAACATGGTCATTACATAAAGATAAAAGGACAATGCAACAACAAGAAGAGTGGACACTAATCAACATATATGCTCCCAACCAGGATGCACCAAAATACACAAAGAAACTACTAACAGAATTGAAAGGAGAAAGTGATGAATACACAATCATAGTGGGAGACATAAATACCCCGCTAACAGTCATGGACAGATCATCCAAACAGAATATAAATAAGGAAATAACAGCTCTAAATGACATATTACAGCAATTGGACATCATTGACATTTAGAGGACACTTCATCCAGCAAAAAGAGACTACACCTTCTTTTCTAGTACGCATGGAACATTCTCAAGAATAGACCACATGCTGGGACACAAAAGTAGCCTCAGCAAATTCAAGAAGATCGAAATCACACCAAGTGTATTCTCAGGCCACAAAGCTTTGAAATTGGAGATCAACTGTAAAAGGAAAGCAGAAAAAAAACACATATACATGGACATAAAACAAGAGCCTATTAAAAAAAAAGGTACAAAAGAACAAATAAAAGATGAGATTAAAAAATATATAGCAACTAATAACAATGAAAATACAATGTATGAGAATTACTGGGACACAGCGAAAGCAGTAATAAGAGGAAAATTGATATCAATACAGGCCAATCTTAAAAAACAAGAAAAATTACAAGCAAATATCTTAGCATCCCAACTTAAAGAACAAGAAGAAGGATAGCAGACAAAACCCAAAGTCAGCACAAGGAAAGAATTAATGAAAATTAAAGAAGAGCTAAACCAATTAGAGAACAGAAGGACAATGAAAAAATCAATATAACAAAGAGCTGGTTCTTTGAGAAAGTCAACAAAATTGACCTACCTCTGGCGAGACTAATAAAGGATGAAAGGAAAGGACACAAATATCCAAAATTAGACATGAAATGGGAGAAATTACCACTGATACCACAGAAATACAAAGGATTATAAGAAAATATTATGAAGGACTTTATGCCATGAAATTCAACAACCTAGAAGAAATGGACAAGTTTCTAAAAATTTATAGCCTACCAAAACTGAACAAAGAACTGGATAATCTAAATTGACCAATCAATAGCTAAGAGATTGAAATGACTATCCATAATCTCCCTAAAGGCAAAAGCCCTGGACCAGATGGTTTCACAAACGAGTTTTACCAAGCATTCAAAAAAGAATTAACACCTATACTCCTCAGACTCTTCCAAAAAATTGAAGAGGAAGCAATACTTCCGAACTCATTCTATGAGGCCAACGTTACTCTAATACCAAAGCCTGGCAAAGACAACACAAAAAAAGAAAGCTATAGATCAATATCTCTAATGAACACAGATGCCAAAATCCTGAACAAAATATTAACAAATAGAATACAACAGTGCCTCAAAAAGATAATACATCTTGTTCAAGTGGGATTCATCCTGGGAGCACAAGAATGGTTCAACATACGAAAATTAATCAATGTGATACACCACATAAACAAAATAAAAGACAAAGACCATATGGTCATTTCAATTGATGCAGAAAAAGCTTTCAACAAGGTATAACATCAATTTATGATCAAAACACTAAACAAAGTAAGTATAGAAGGAAAGTATCTCAACATAATAAAGGCCATATATGAGAGACCTTCGGCTAACATCATATTGAATGGGGAAAAGCTGAAACCTATTCCTCTAAAATCAGGAACAAGACAGGGATGACCCCTGTCACCACTGTTATTTAATATAGTATTGGAAGTTCTAGCCACAGCAATTAGGCAAGAGAAAGGAATCAAATATATCCAAAGTGGCAAAGAAGAAGTCAAATTGTCACTATATGTGAATGACATGATCCTTTATAGAAAAAAATTCCAAAGATTCCATCAGGAAACTATCAGAAACAATTAACGAATGTAGTAAAGTTGCAGGATACAAAATCAATGTACAAAAATCAACAGCATTCCTTTATACAAACAATGAATCTTCAGAAAAACAAATGAGGGAGTCAATTCCTTTTGCTATAACAAGAAAAAGAATGAAGTACCTGGGAATTAACTTAACAAAGAATGTGACAGACTTACACACAGAAAACTATAAGACACTTTTGAAAGGAATTGGACCAGACTTTAAGAGGTGGAATAATATTCACTGTTCATGGATAGGAAGACTTAACATTGTTAAAATGGCTATTCTGCACAAAGCAATCTACAGATTTAATGCAATACCCATCAAAATCCCACAGTCATACTTTCGTGAAATAAATAAAATAATTATTAGATTTATATGGAACCATAAAAGACCTCGAATTTCCAAAGTAATACTCCATAAAAAGAATAAGGCTGGTGGCATTACACTTCCTGACTTCAATTTATATTACAAAGCATCAATAGTCAAAACAGCTTGGTACTGGCAGAAGTACAGAAATATAGACCAATGGAATAGAACTGAAAACCCAGAAATAAACACACAAATTTATGGATAAATAATCTTCAATAAAGGAGCAAAAGAAACATTGGGGAAAAGACAGTCTGTTTAGTAGGTGGGGCTGGGATAACTGGAAAAACATATGCAAAAGAATGAACCTGAGCTGTCAACTCTCTCCATATACAAAAATCAACTCAAAATGGTTTAAAGACCTTCATATAAGACCTGCAACAATTAACTGTATAGAAGAAGCCATTGGTACTAAACTTATAGACCTAGGAGCTCAAGGAAGACTTCATGAACCTGTCCTCATAGGCAAGGGAATTAAAAGCAAAAATAAATGGGACTATATCAAACTAAAAAGCTTCTGCTCAGCAAAAGAATCAATAAAATAGGCAAAGAGACAGCCAACTGAACGGGAGAAAATATTTGCAAATAATGCATCACATAAGGGTCTCATATCTAAAATATATAAATGACTAATAAGACTTAATAACAAAAAAAAACAACCCATTTGAAAAGTGGGCAGAAGATCTAAACAGACACTTCTCCCACGAAGAAATACAAATGGTCAGCAGACATTTGAGAAAATGCTCATCCTCATCAGCTATCTGAGAAATGCAATCAAAACCACAATGAGATACCACCTCACACCTGTGAGAATGGCTGTTATCAACAAGTCAAGGAATAACAAGTGCTAGAGAGGATGTGGAGAAAAAGGAACTCTGGTACACTGCTGGTGGGAGTGCAAACTGGTACAACCACTGTGGAAGGCAGTGTGGAGGTTCCTTAGAAAATTGGGCATGGAGCTACCATTTGACCCAGCAATTCCCCTTCTGGGGATCTATCCAAAAGACTTGAAAATCTTTGTCCGCAAAGACTCATGTACCCCTATGTTCATTGCATCGGTGTTCACAGTGGCCAAAACATGGAAACAACAAAAGTGCCCTGTGACAGATGACTGGATAAAGAAGCTGTGCTACATATACACAATGAATATTACTCAGGTATAAGAAAAGATGAAATATTGCCATTTGCAACAAAATGGATGGACCTGGAGATTATCATGCTTAGTGAAATAAGCCAGACAGGAAAAACAAAGAACTGTATGACTTCACTCATATGCGGAACATAAAACTGAAAGCAAAAAAAAAGAAATGAAGAAACAAATAACCCATGGGCACAATCAATAGTTTAATGTTTATTTGGGGATGAGTGGGTTAGGGAGGGGAGAAAGGGGAGGGGGTGGGAGAGGAGTTCGGGAAGCTAAATATAAGGTGATGGAAAGATGTCACGTTAGGTGGTGAACTTAGTATACAAGAAGTTTACAATGCAGTGTAGAATTGTATGCCTGAAACCTCTGTGATCCTTGCTAACAAATGTCATGCCAATAAGTCTAACAATAAAAATCAATTAAAAAAAAAACTGAAAAGTACTCACAGAGACACATGAAAGAAGGCAACTGAAGGCAAAGGCAGAGATGGGAGTGATATTGCCACAAGCCAATAATTTCCCAGAGCCACCAGAATCTGGAAGAGGCAAGGAAGGATTCTTCAAGAAAAAAAATGGATCTACCAAAACTTTATTTCTTCTTCTGGACTCCAGAATTGTAAAAGAGTGAATATCTGTTGTTTTAAGTTTGTTAGCTTGTGGCAATTTGTTACTGCAGCTTTAGGAAACAGTATACTCTCATATACATTTTTCCTTCTTTTTATTATCAACCTATTGTTGTCTTTATTTAAAGTGTTCTTTATAAACAGAATGAAGTGGGGTCTTTTTCTTTTTCATCCATTCTGACTTTCTCTGCCATTTAATTGAAAGGTTTAGTCTATATTTAATTATAAACATGGTCAGCCATTTTGCTTTTTTTGTTTGTATTTAGTTCATTTGTTGGTTTTCCTCTATTCTTTTTCTGGGGGGGGTCTTACTTGATTTGCTGTTGTTCTTTTTGTTTCTTTTTTTTTTGTTATTTCAATTTTATTCCCAGCATTTAAAGTCTTACTTTCCATTTTTTTCAGTAATTGTTCTAGGGATGCATTGTAAAAAATGGTTTCTATTAGTGACATGTGGTGATTTACATTTAAATAATAAGTTAATTAAAATTAAATGAAATTAAAATTCAGTTCTTTGGTCACAATACCGACATCTCGTATGTGTAACTACTGGCTACCTTAAAGGTCAATGAAAATGTAGGACATGTCCATCACTGCAGAATATTCTAAGGATAACTTATTATGATCTTATTATAGTTAATATTATACTACTTAACATAAAATATTGGAATTTTGTGAGAAAATAATTTCTCTATACACCCCATCCTTTGTAATATCTTTGTATTTTTATGTATATTTCAGACTAATGATCTATTTTAAGATCCATTATCATTTTTAACATTAGAAATTGCTTACTTGTAAGATATGTTAACTTGTGAATTAATAACCATTTTAGATTAAAGAGAAAATATTTCATTTTAACAGTGACATATAAATATTAAATATTTTAATTCTAGCTATCTAATTTTTCTATCATTTGTATGCAATTACAAGGGTTTAAAAAAATTGAAATGTGAGCAAAATGGATGGGCTATTTCTTCCTAGGAATCTTTAATAGGATACTAAGAATTTTTTCAATTTATCATATAGTGTACTAATAGAAAATATTGTCTTCTCTTTTTTCTAAGTAAACTCTTAAATATGAATGAATTCTCATTGAGATACATTTTATTCCAATCTATGTACTTAATTTTAAAAATCTGTACTACATTTGTTTCTATTTTCAGCCAGTTTTAATATATAAACAAAATGTAATCCATCATATGATAGTAGTTGATAAAGGTTAGCAAAAAAATTATAAGAGAAAAGAAATTGGTATGTATCTTTCAGGTCTCAGTTCAAATGACCCTTTCTTTGAAATGCCTTGTCTGTATTGTATGTACATCACTCTTTTCACAATTTAAATTTAGCCTGCCTTTATTACTTCTCAGAGAAAGTAATTTTAAATTCTTTCTTTTAATGACCCTTTTATCATTTGCAATACATAATAAATATATTGATTTGCATTTATATAGATGAACATATTTCTACCTCACTAGTGTATAAACTCCAAAAAGGCCCATGTCTTTTGTCTCACTCAATACCAACCAGACTGCCTAGCACATTGTAGGTGCTTGATAAATATTACTTAAATAAATGGATAATAGAGGATGGGTGAATGGCTGATTAGTGAAAATGACAGTGAAACTTAGGAACTTCTTATGTTCTCTCAAATTAGATTATCCATAGTCCTGTCTCCTACTACTCAAAAATCTAAAAGTACGGCATAATTTTGGCAAAAATTTAGAAACAGTGTTACATCCAAAACATTACATGGTATAGTAATTTGTTATTAACAGAGCCCTAAAAGAAATGTAAATTATAGATCTCCAATTTATTTAAAATTTTAATCAAAGGTAATGTTTACACCAAGTGCCAACTTGTGCAGTGTAAACTGTGTGACATTCTATGTTTTATTAAACAGCCCTGTCTCCTGTATTAATTAAACTATATTAGATATTTTAATCTATGTTATAATAACATTCCATGTCATTTTGCACAAATATAAGAAACACATGTTATAGCAGACTTCTTAAATGCTATTGAAACTTTTATTCATTGCAAAAGCTCAATAAGATGATGGACATGAATTGGGAGATCACCAATAAAGTGATGCTTTCTGGTATGTATGTGTCCATAAGAAGCTGAGAGAGAGACCACTGATCTGACTCCACCTCTGCTCCTCTCTGCAATGTTCATATTTGAAGTAAAGAACAGGCTACAGAATGCAAGTTCATATTCTCATTTTAGCAAATACAAATAGAATATGACAATTACACATGCTCATTTTTTAATTAAGTGTTGTAGTTGTTGAAAATGAAATCCTGCATAGGGTGGGGGATGCTGGCTGAGGGGATACAGGGCTGTTTGTCAGTCATAAAACTTAAGCAGAATGATTTTGATCCTGACAATATTTACTTCTGTGATTTTACAGGGAAAACACTACTAGGCAATTTTCCTCTTTTCAACACTTTGCAGTTTTGGTCAGTTGCTCATTTTTTATTTATTTATTTATATATTTATGGGGGTGACATCTGTTAGCAAGGATTACATAGGTTTCAGGCACACAATTCCACAGTGCATTGTAAACTTGATGAACAATAAGTTCACCACCTAATGTGACCTCTCCCTCCACCACCCCATATTCAGCTTCCCCCGCTCCTCTCCCAGCCCCCACTCCCCTCCCCAACCCACTCATCCCCAAATAAACATTAAACCATTGATTGTGTCCATGGGTTATTTGTTCATTTCTTTTTTATTTGTTTTGTTTTCAGTTTTATATTCCGCATATGAGTGAAATGATGCAGTTCTTTGATTTTTCTGTCTGGCTTATTTCACTTAGCATGATGATCTCCAGGTCCATCCATTTTGTCGCAAATGGCAATATTTCATCTTTTCTTACAGATGAGTAATATTCCATTGTGTATATGTACCACAGCTTCTTTATCCAGTCATCTGTCTAAGGGCACTTTGGTTGTTTCCATGTTTTGGCCACTGTGAACAGCGCTGCAATGAACATTGGGGTACATAGATCTTTGCGTACAAAGGTTTTCAAGTCTTTTGGATAGATCCCCAGAAGGGGGATTTCTGGGTCAAATGGTAGCTCCATTCCCAATTTTCTGAGGAACCTCCACACTGCCTTCCATAGTGGTTGTACCAGTTTGCACTCCCACCAGCAGTGTACCAGAGTTCCTTTTTCTCCACATCCTCTCCAGCACTTGTTATTCCTTGTCTTGTTGATAATAGCCATTCTCACAGGTGTGAGGTGGTATCTCATTGTGGTTTT
>PVJL010019068.1:0-14623 GCA_004026885.1 Lyroderma lyra | reverse complement strand
TGGGGAAAATCAGTCTTCCCAGCCCTGATTCAGTACCTGGCTGTCTAAAGGCTCACACTGCTTTCGGAACTCTGGGGTGCACGAGGAAGTGCCCGCTCCATAAGTCCAAAGCTGTGGGCCTGGCCTGAGACAGCAGGGTCTCCTTTGCAGCAGGCTGGGAACAGGAACTGCAGCCCTGTGTAGGTCTCCAGGGGGCTTAGAGCTGGGGTGTTATCTTTGCAGTTCAGAGTCCTCGCTCAGCCATTCTACCACTCAAAAGTTCCAGAGGCTGGCTCCCAAACTCCTTCCGTCCCCAGCTCCCCAGTCTCTCTCCCCTCCCCCAAACTGCGCAGCTCCGAATAGTCAGCAGGGATCGCGTCCCGCGTGGTCCGTCTCTGCTCCCTTCCCTCTCCCCGACTCGCCCCTTTCTCGCCAGTCTTCAGGTGTTTACTTGCGATTTGTGGATTTCTCAGCAGCCGGTTTGTCACTCAGGGTCTGCTTTCTTGGCTCCTGGACGGCCGTTCAATTGTGTTTTCTGGGAGAGGCTTTAGGGACCTCCTCTCCAGTCGCCATCTTGTCTTCTCACCTCAGAACTCCTTCTTCTTAAATGTTAACCACTAACCTTAAAGTCCACCAGAAAAAATTTTTACATGATTGAGGGTCCAATAGCCACACACCCAAGATGGTGACCAACCAGAGACTGGCAACTTCTACCCATGATGCTTCGGAATGACAGACTATAGGATCCACTTAAACCCCAACTCCCTTCCATTCAAAGCAAGACACATGTCTATTTAGGTGCCAACTTCACAGATTTAAATCAGAAAGCTGCTGGCTACAGTGGTATGGCAACATTCTTTCCTCCTTAGATGTCAGCTTTTCAGAATGTTGTCAATCTTCTCTGGACCTGTCAGGCGCTCATGGGCTCTGAGGGCAAGGGGGAAACCTCACCTTGAAGGAAAGCTTTGGGGGTCTCTATAGTGTTTCCAACCCATAGATCAACCTACAATCTCTGAATACCTTGGGGTGCTGGACACCTCAATTATTAGCAAACAAGAAGGCTTCAAAGAGGGAGGGTTATGGTATATATCCAGCTAGAGGTTGCCCTAATCCTGCCCCAAAATTACCTCTAAAAAATACATCAGCCTAAAAAATGAATAGCCTTGACACCCATGAATGACAGTATCCCCTGAATCAAGATGAAATTTCCAACTCTTTCTAGCATGAGTGCCTTTTTTATCCAGGAGCCCTGAAGTATTCATCTGCAGTAGTGTGTGCAGTAAGACTGGCTAACAGTCTCCCAATACTTCTGGGCTGTGTTTGCTGGCATGTGAGAAGCACCCTTAGTTGTGCAGTGTTGCAAGCTCAGATCTGTGACTCCCACCACACCATAAGAACTCAGAGCTCAACAGGGCAAGACAGCCTTCTTCTGGGATACAGCACGACTGTAGCTTAGTCTGAGGGAAAGAAGCCATGACAAAGCACAACTCACCTGATCTCCAGGCCAGAAGCCAGGCAGCCTCAATCCCGTGCCCATGACCATGATGCTCTTGAGGCTGTTGGGTGTATCCAGCCATTGTCTCCTCTTGGAAGGTTTCTACAAGACCCAAAGAGGGGCATGGGTGTTTCACCACCTCCCAGAGACCTTAGAGTATTCTCAAACATAGGAAGAAGGTGGAACCTGAGCAGTTTTCATTATAAATACTCTTCTCCTGTTGATGTTACTAAATTCATCATTCGGCTACAGGCTAGTGCCCAGGGAAATGAAGAACCAAGGACATACAATGGTCAGGAGTGAGGCAATGGGGACAGCCAGAGGGTAAGTCCATCCCTTCCAGTCCCAAGCGCATATTGTGAGTAACAGAGTTCCCAATTGCACCACATTAAAGAGGGTAAGCCAAGATTTGTACGAATCATCAGTGATACCGCGTGGATGCCTCATAGTAAGGACTCTCACACAGAGAACCAGTAAGGTGAGAACTTACAGACTCCATCTATTCTCCAAAGGACCCTTGCCAGGAGGTAAACCCTTTCCCCTGATCCTAGGTTCAGGTTATTTCTAGCTTCAGTTGGGATAGGCGAGATCATCCAGGACACACACAATTGAAACAAAATAGTGGTTCCTGCATATCACTAATATGATAAAAACAGAGACCACAGTTAGACTTAGAGCCACCAGCAACAGACGCAAAACAGGGAGCAGAGACTTGGAGCTTATTCCCTCAACATCTGGGCGTGGCAGACCTGGGGAGTCAATGTACACATCAACTGAACCCCATGGAACATTGTGTGGCCCAAGACATCTCTCAATCTAGCTTCCAAGTTTACAGGGTTTAATCAGGATGAAGCGTTCACATTAGCTGTCCGCTTCTCCGGATGTGGTCTGTCCTCTGTGGTCCCTGTGGGTACCCTGACATTCTCTGAGGTTATGATGGGGACTTGGCCCCACAGGAATGCATTAGAGCACTTCAGGTGTATCTCAGGACTTTCCAACCCCTTGATCAACCTGAATTTTTTGAAGATCAAGGGGTGATTGGTACCTCAGCTATTAGTAAATAAGGGTCCCACAGGGATGAATTATGGTGTACCCAGCAAGAGCTAGGCTCAGTCCTGCCTTTCACCAGGCCTTGGATACTGCATTGGCTTCAGGAATGAGTAGCCTAGTCCCCTATAAATGACAGTATTCTCTTGGTTCAGATGACACCTACAACCTCTTCCAGCATGGGTGCGCTGTTTTCCAGGAGTCAGGTGGTATATGGTTCTGCCCCTGTTGTTGTGCAGTGAGATTGGCCGATGTTCTCCAGTACTTCTGGCCTTAGTTTGTCAGCACGTGAGAGGCACCCTGAGTTTGGCAGATCAGTGACTCCCCATGGCTCATATAAAAACTCAGACCACAGAAGTTTACCCCAGCCATGCTTTCATATATACAAACAGCAGAGCTTTGGCCAGGGACAAGAGATGATGACACCACACAATTCAGCTGATCTACAGACTTCAAGCCGCCAGCTCCAATTTGCTGTCATGAGCACTAGGCTCTTGAGGTTTTGGTGGGTATTCAGCCAATATTTAAGAATAAGGGTTTGTACAAGCAGACTTAAAGTGTGGCATGGCTGTGCCAAAAACTCCCAGCGTATACAGAGAATTCTCAAACAGAGGAAGAATTTGGGAAGTAATTGGCTTCCATTATAAATACTTGCCTCCCTCTTGTATTATTACACAATCCAGACTTGAGCTCCATGCCAGTGCCCAGGGAATGATGGACCAGTGGGAGGCCATGGACAGGTGGTGGGCAACTGAGGAAAGGCACAGGGTAGTTCCACACAATCCAGTCTCAAGTGCACATGAGCAACAGAGTTCCCAAGTACACCACATTTAGGAGGGTAAACAGAGACCTGGCTGAATTATCACTGATGCTTCATGGATGCTTCCTTGAGGGGATTCACTTTGGGAACCCCAAAAAATTGGGACCTGACAGCCTCCATCTGTTCTTCAAAGGCCACTTGGCAGAACTCAAATGCCTCCCCTTATCCTAAGTTTCGGCCATTTCTAACTTAAGTTGGAATTTTAGAGAATATCTAACACAACCTTAATGTGACAGAGATTTTCAGCATACCATTGACTGAGCAACACAGACACCTCTAGTTGACCTAGAGCCTACTAGCCACACACTCAAAATGGAGAGCAGGAAGATACTGGCAGTTTCTGCACCCAACAACTGGAGGTGGCAGAACATAGGCACCACCTTACATGCCATCTATACCCCATGGTACTTGGTGTGGACAAAGAAACCTCTCAATCTAGCTGCCAAGGTTACAGAGCTCAATCAAATAGAAGCTGGTCATGGTAGCCTGGCCACTTTGTTTCCAGCTTAGATGTCAACTTCTCAGGATATGGTCAATCCTCTTCTGCCTGTGGGCCCCCTGACACAATAGGGACTTGTCTTCACAGTAAAGCATTTGGGGTCTCTAAGTGTATCTCAGTTCTTTCTGACACCTAGATCAAACTGCAGTCCATGAGGACTTCAGGTGCAGAAGCCCATAGCTATTAGTGGATAAGGTTGTCGACGGGCGGGGGTTATGGTGTACCTAACAAGAGCTTGGCACAGTCCTGCCTTTCACCAGGCCTTAGAAACTACATCAACCTCATGGATTTGTTGACGTGACCCCTGTGAATGACAGCATCCTCTGGGTACAGATCAACCTCCAACCCTTTCCAACATGGGTACCCCCTTTTTCGGGAGGCCTTCAGTATCTGCGTCTGCAGCAGCGAATCTGTAGTGAGATCGGTCAGTGCTTCTCCAGTACTATTGAACTTACTTTGGTGGCATGTGAGAAGCACCATGAGTTGTGCAGAGTGCCACAAGCTTAGACCAGTGACTCCCCACCACACAAATAAGAACCAAGTGTAAAGAATGTATCCCAACCAGTCTTTGGGATACAGCAAAAGCAGAGCTCAGCCCCAAGCGAGAGACCATGACAGCACAGCTCAGCTGATCTCCAGGCTTGAAGCCAGGCAGTCCCAATCCCCTGTCCATGACCACCAGTCTCTTGAGGCTATTGGGAGTCCCCAACCATTTTTTTCTCATGGGTGGTTTGTACAAGAAGACCCAAAGAGGGGCATAGCTCTAGCACAACCTCCCACTGTATACAGAAAATTCTCAGAGGAAGTAATTCAAAATTTAGATGCCTCCATTATAAATACTCACTTCGCTCTGGTGTTACAGAATCCAGCCTCAGTCTCCACACCAGTGCCCATAACACAAAAGACCAGTGAGAGGCCATGGTCAGGTGGGAGTGACTGAGTTCAGATGGAAGGTAGCTCCACACCACTTAGTCTCAACTGCACACAAGACAAAGAGTTTCCTATTACACTACATTCAGGAGGGTATGCGGACACTTCTTGAAATCATCAATGTTCCCATGTTCACCTTCTGGAGGGGCTACATTCTCAAATCCTGGTAAGATGAGACTTGACAGCCTCCATCTGTTACTCAAATGTTCCTTGGCAGAAGTTAAACATCTTCCCCTCAATCTAGGTTCAGACCATTTCAAGCTTCAGTTGGAATTGGACAGAACATTCAACACACCCTCAATGTGACTCCGGCGATATTTCTGGAATACTGCTCATATGACCAATACAGAGATCACATTTATACCTACATCTGACCAGCTACAGATCCAAAATGGCGAGTAGACACAGACTGACAGCTACTACCCAGGATACCTTGTTGTGGGAGACCATAGGAACAAAGTTACATGCCAACTTCACCCCATTAAACTTGGTGTGAACCAAGATACTTCTTGATCTAGCTGTGAAAATTGTGGGTTCAATCAGAATGAAGATGGTCACTGTGGCTGGCCACATTCTTCCCACCTCAAATAGCTTCTCAGGATCTGGCTCATCCTCTGTGATCCCTGTGGGTCGCCTTACATTCTCTGAGTCTCTGTGAATAGCTGGTTTCAAAGAAATTCACTGGGCCTCTCTAAGTATATTTCAGGAATTTTGACACTTTGATTAAAGTCTCTGAGAAATATGAGATCCTGGAGACCTCAGATATTAGCAAATAAGGGGGCCCAGAGCTCTTCATGATGTCATGCCCACATAGAACTTGGCTCAGTCCTTCCCTGACCAGGCCCTGTAAACTACATTAGCCTCAGGGATTCATAGCTCTGAACCCTGTAAATGATAGTATCTTCTGAGTCCAGATGAAAACTCCAACTCATCTCAAAATAGTTTTCCTATTTTCCAACAGGTCTACAATATCCAAATCTGAAGCAGTGTTATGAATTAAGACTGGTCAATGCCCACCAGTATTGCGGGTCTTCAGTGTTATGTGAGAGGCTCCTTGAGATTATCAGAGTGCTGCGAGCTCAGACCAGTGACTCCCCACCACAAACATAAGAACCCCATCCTTTGTGATATACTAAAACCAAAGTTTAGCCCAAGATAAGAGAACATGACAGCACAGCTCAAATGATCTCCAGGTCTGAATCCAGGCAGCTCCAAACCACTGCCCATGACCACCAGGCTCTTGAGGCTGTTGGGTGCCTCCAGCCATTATTACTTCATGGCTTCTACAAGCACACTCAAAGAGGAGAATGACTCTTGCACCACCTCCCAATGTATATAGAGAATTCGCAAAGATAGGAAGGACGTGGAAAGTTAAGGACTACTCTTCTAAATATCCACCTTCATCTGGTGTTCCAGAATCCAGTCTTCGGCTCCTGGCCAGTTTCCAGGGAGTTAAGAACAAATGGAAGTCCATGTGAAGAAGAAGGCAGCTGTGGGCAGGCACAGGGTAGCTCCATTTAATCCAGCCCAAAATGCACATGAGAAAAAGAGTTCCCAAATATAACATATTTAGGAGGGCATGCAGAGACTTGTCTAAATCATCAATGATCTCTCCTGGTTGCCTCCTGAAGGGACCCCACTCTCAGAGCCCTGGTAAGTTTGGGCCTTTCAACTTCCATCTGTTTTCCAAATGCCCCTTACCAGCAGTTAAACCATTTCTCCAATGCGAGGTTCAGGCCATTTCTAACTTCAGTTGTGATTGGAGAGGACATCCAGCACACTCCAAATTGACCAGACATAGATATTTCTGTATAAAACTGACAAAACTGACACAGAAACCACAGGTCGATACCCACCTTGACTAGCACCGGGACCCCAGGCAGACTTCAAACCTGACCAGACACTCATAGCAGAACCCCAACCTGAATAGCACAGAGACCCAAAGCTGATACCTAAGTGACAAATACAGAGACTTCATGAAGACCCCAAAACTCATCAACATAGAGACCTCAGGCAATCTCCAACCTCACCAGCACAGTGAACCCAGGTGAACTCCGAACCTCAGTTGGTACAAACACCCTGAATAGAATGCAAAGGTGACTAGCCCAGAGACCCCAGGCAGACTTCCAAAGTCATGACCACAGAGACCTTAGGTAAACCCCCAAACTGACCAGAAAAGAACCCACAGCAGGCACACAATCTGAAAACTGAGAACCTCAAGTGTATGTCAAACAAATCAGCACATAACCCCCCCATAAGACCTCAACCTATCCAGCTCAGAGACCCCTAACAGAACACCAACTTGCCCAACACAGAGACTTTTGACTGATTCCAATGTGACCAGGGCAGAGACAAACCAGTGACCTCAAACTTTACCAACACTGATAAATAACGCAGAAACTCAATTTGACAAGAACAAGGATGCATGCAGACCTGAAACCTGATAGAGAAAGACACCCCAACAAGACACCCAAACTGAATTTCACAGTATCCAGAAGTCTCCCCACCTGAGCAGCATGAAGATTGACCAGAACTTCAACCTGAACAGCACAGAGTCCTCAGGAAAAGAACCAATCTGACCAACACAGAGACCTTTTGCATACCTCCCATCTTACCAGTATAGAGATTCTCAGAAGTCCCATAAGCATAGACTCTCAGCAGATTCCAAAACTTACAGCTCAGAAACCCGCTCTAGACTTAAAACCTGACAAGTATAGAGAACCAAGTGACTCTGTAACATCGTTAGAACAGAGTCACCAGGCTAACACTCTTCATGGCAAGCATAGGAACTCCAACAGACATGGAATGTGACTAGCAAAGAGACCCGCAACAGACTACCAACCTGATAGGCATAGTACTATATTAGTCTACTATTCTGATCATCAGACAAATAAAAACATACCCCAAAATTATCAGCAGAGAATCCCCAGGCATACCATCAGCATACCTAGCATAAAGACTCAAGAAACACACTAAGTTTGACCACTAGCACACAGAACTCTGGCCTATTTCTACCTGACTTGGAACAAAGACCACTACCCTTCCTGTAGCCTGATGATCACAGAGATCTCGGTAGACACTCAACGTGATGATCACAGGGTTTCTAGTAACCTAGAAAAAAATCCAAGGAAAACCCTGCTGACCCCAAACCTGACAAGAAGAGTACATTAGCATTTCCCCAAACAAAAGCATCAGAGATTCAACCCAACCACAAACATAACCAGCAAAGATACTCAACGCTGATCTCCAAATTGTGCATCAGAGACCCCAGGCAAACATCCAATCTGAGCAGCACAGAGACTCCTGGCATACCCTTAACATGAGTGGGAACATAAATCTCAGTATGAATTTTAATCTGGCCATTTCAGAGACACCTGGCATGTGCCATCTTGACCAGAAAGAGACTCCCACCAGAACTTAAAATTGAACAGCACAGAAACCCCAGGCATAAAGCCCTGTGACCAGCACAGACACAGCAGCAGACTCCCAACACGAACAACACAGTATCTTACCTTTTCTACAACAAGATTAGCAGAGATTTAATCAGACCCCAAATCAGACCAGCATAGAGACTCCCAAGAATCTCTCAACATGTGCAGCATAGACCACTGATAGACCTACAACCTGAGCAGCAAATAGACCCTGAAAATACCCTTAATGTGCCCAGCACAGAGACATGTAGCACTTCTCAAAAGTGGCAAGCATGCAGAGCCCCGGTAGAAAACCCTGTCAACAACAGCAAACTCCAAACCTAAACAGCACAGGGAAATAAATCAACTTCTAACCAGACCAGCAAGAAATTATCAGCAAAACCCTAACCTGACCAGAAGAGTACCCAGAAGTTCCCAAACCTGAGCATTCAGAAGAGCAAACCAGACCTCCAACCTGACCAGCATTTAAGAACCCAGAAATTCTCTAACCTCATCAGAACAGTGACGAGGTACACTTTAAACTGGACTAGGTGCAAAGACCCTGAGCAGACCCCAAAACTAACCAGCCCAGAAACCCCAGGCACACCCACAATATGACCAGCACATAGGCTCCAGGCAAAAACACATGATCAGATCAGAAATCCCAGAGACCACTGCAACTGGACCAAAGAAACACTTGACAAATCACCAACCTGAGCAGCACACAGAACCTCAGAAGATCTGCAACCTGACAAACATGGTTTTCACAGGCAGATATTCCTGTAATCAGCTCAGATACCCAAGCAGACCACAAACGTGACCAGGACAGAGACCAAATAAACACCCCAAAACCTCAATGAGCACAGAGATTTCCAAAAGACCATTAGCTTGACCAGCATTAAGTTTCCAGGTTAATGCCCAATCTGCCCACCACAGAAACCTTGAGATGATCCCTGACATGACTACCACAGAACACCTTGGCAGCTTGCCACCTGACTTGAAAGAGAGATCTCTAGACACTGTAACTTGACCAGCACAGTCAATGTGATAATGAGAGAGACTCCAGTATACTGGCAACATGAAAAGCAAAACAATCCCTGAGTACCTCAGCCTTACCAGAACAGCACCATAGTATTTGCAAAAAACACAAGCAGAGATCCAGAGACTGCAAATGTGACCACCACAAAGACAGTTGATATACATCAAGTTGACAATGCACTGTAGAATTGTATGCCTGAAACCTATGTAATCCTTGCTAACAGATGTCACCCCAATAAAAAAAAACAAAAACAAAGACAGTTGACTCCCACCATGTGCAGCAGAGAATGTAAATAGACATTAAATTTGAGCAGCACAAATACCCTTGGAATACATTTAACATAAACAGGGACATAAATTTCAGTATGGTCCATAACCTGACCATGAAAGAGATTCCTGGATATCACCAACTTGACCAACACAAGAAGCTCCAGCAGACCCATAACTGATGCACATAGAACCAAAACAGAGTCTCAACATGACCAGCCACAGAGAAGACAGACAGACACGCAATCATACAGAGACCCAAGCAGACCCCCAACATGACAAGAACAGAAACACTTGGCAGACCTTAACACTGAGGAGCTCAGAGATATCAGGCAATTTCCAACTTCACCAGCAAAGAAACCACATGCACATCCCCAAATGCACCACCTACAAGTAACCTGAGCAGGCCCCCATACTGACCAGCACAGAAACCTTAGGCAGACCTCAAAAGTGATCAGCACAGAGTACCCAAGCTGACTTCCGATCTCATCACAACAAAGACCAAAGGAAGACAACCAAATTGACCAGCACAAAGAAACACATTAGACTCCCAAGATGAGCAAAATGAAGAACTTTAGCAGGGCTTTAAACTAATCACCGCAAACATACCAAAAATACCTAAATCTTACCAGCACAAACACCTCAAACAGAACTCAATCCTGCCGAACACAGAGAACCCCAATTGATTCCAATGTGAGAACAGATATTACCACCAATCTCAAACTTCACCATCCCAAATACCTCAAGCAGAAACTCGACATGACAAGCCCAGAGAACACAGCAGACCTGGGACTGACCAGCAAAGAGACTCCCAGCAGGACTCCATCATGATAGGAAAAGTACCCCATCAGTCCCCTAGCCTGAGCAGCAGAAAGATCAAAACAGACCCCAACCTGAACAGAACAGAGTCCACAGGCATATCTTCAACATGGCCATCATAGTTACCTCAGAGAGACACTAAGTATGACTACCACAGAGACACCAGCAAATTTTCAAATACACTAGCACAGAGACCCCAGGCACAACAACAACCTGACTTGGCAAAGAGAATGCATGAAAACACCACACTTGACAAGGACAGAGATCCCTGAAATACCCATATTGATTTGTCATAGAAACCCCAGAAAGATCTCCAATGTTATCAATACAATTACAATTAACTGCACCAAACCAAGCCAGCATAGAGACCCTATGTTGAAACCTGAATTGACCAGCACAGAGACTATGGGGAGACCTAAAATTTGAGCAGCCATAGAGTCTCCAGTCCGACACCCACCGCAATAAGTGCAGAGATTTCTGGCAGATCCCCAATCCCTCCAGCACAGAGATTTCATGCAGAAACACAACATGACCAACAATAAGTTCACGGCAGAACCTCAACTAGACCAGCACAAAATTCACCTGAAAAATCCCCAATCTGAACAGCACACAGACCACCAGAAGACCTGCAACTTGACGATAACAGAGTCCCTGGGCAGCTATCACTGTGACCAACACAGAGACCAAAGCAGACCCCAAACAGGACCAAGACAGAGACCAAAGGCAGCCCTCAAACCTCACTGACCAGAGATCATCAGAAGATCCCTAACCTGACCAACACTGAGACCCCAGGCAAACACCCAATGTGACCAGCACAGAGACCCTGAAATGACCTCCAACTGAGTAAGAAGGAGACCTTTGACCAATCCCCATTTGACTGGTAAAGGAGACTCCTAATGTCCCTGTAACTTAACCAGCACAAATATTAAGGCAGCCAACCAGAAATATGAAAAGCAAAGAGACCCGTGTTGATCATCAACCTGACCAACACAGTACCCTATTATTTTCTAAAGTACTCTACAACATATCCAACAAGACTTCCAATGTGGCCAGCCCAGAGACTCACAACAGACCCCCAAACTGCAGCAGAGACCCCAGGCAGACCTCCAATATGACCAGCACAGAGATACCTGAGACCCTTAACATGACCATCACAGAGACTCCGGGCAGACACGGAATCTGACCAGAAAAGAGAATCCCTGCAGATTTCAAACATGACCAGCACAGAGACCACAGACAGAGAGCCCCTTTACCAACACAGAAACAGAAGCAGTCTACCAACCTACAGAGCAACAAATGCAGACCTCCAAGAAAAGCCGAACAGAGATGCCAGGCACACATGAGACCAGAAGAAAGATAACAGCAGATCCTTAAACTGACCAGGACAACCTCAGGAACATTACACCTGTAACTGAAATCAGAGCCCACTAGCGGACATCTAAAGTGACTGGCACAGAGTCCTAATAAAGACAACCAACATGACCAGCTCAGAGACCCCATTCAGACCTCACACCTGACCAGCATAATAATCCTCAGAAGAACCCTAAGCTAAATAGCACAGAGTCTCCATACAGACTCAAAACCTGATGAGCAAATAAAAGCCAGCGAACCCTCAAACAGACCTAGAGACATCATCCAGTTTGACAATCAACATAACAAGCATAGAGAAGCCAGCAGACCTGGAACCTGAGCAGCATAGAGACTCACAGCAGCTCCCAACCTAATAGGCATAGAACCCCATCAGTTTCTTAACCTCACTTGCAGAGAGGATAAAACAGACCCCAACCTTACCAGCACAGAATCCTCAAGCACACCTTCAACATAGGCTGCAGAGAGCCCGAAACAGACAGTAAGTGTGACAATAACAAACACCAGAAGACTTACAAATACACCTGCACAGAGGACCCCAGGCAGACCCCTACGCTTATAGGGAACAAAGAACCCATGCAAACCCCATCCCTGTGAAGCAGAGAGACCCCTGATAGATGCAAATTGACATATCATAAATAGCCCAGAAAGACTGCCAACATTACTGACACAATTACACCCAAGAGACCGCAAACAAGGTCTGCACAGAGATGCTAGGAAAACACTCAGCCTGACCAGCACAGACACCACTGGAAAACCCAAAACTTGTCCAGGCAAAGAGACACCGGGCTGACCCCCACTCTAAGAGCACACAAATTCCTGGAAGAACCACAATCTGACCAGCACAGAGACTCAACATGACCAATAAAGAAACCCCAACAGTACCCCAACTGGAAGAGCAAAATAACACCTGACAGACACTCCACCTGAACAGCACAAAGAACCCCAGAAGAGCTGCAACCTTTACAAAAGAGAATCCCCATGCAACTATCCTTGTGATCAGCACAGAGACCCAAGTAGACCTTAAATATGACCAAGACAGAGACCAAAAGCAGCCCCAAAACCTCACTGAGTACATACATCCCCAGAAGACCCCTAACCTGACTGGCACTAAGTCTCCAAGCAGACACCCAATCTGACTAGCACAGAGACCCCAAGGTGACCTCCAACTTGACTACCACAGAAGTCACTGGCCTATCCCCACCTGACTGGGAACAGAGACACATAGCCACTTTATAACTTAACCAGCACAGAGATCAAGATAGACACTCATTTGATTCCCAGCCAGGAAATTACCCCGCTGAGACTCCAGTAGACCTACAACTTGAGAACCAAAGAGTCCCCTGCTGATCTTCAACATGACCAGCACAGTATATTTACCATGTTCCCAACAACACCAGAAAACGTCCAACCAGACCCTTAATGTGACAAGCACAGTGACTCCTAGCAGACCTTCAACCTGTGCAGCTGACACCCCAAACAGACCTGCAACATGAGCAACGTAGAGATTCCACATACTCCCCTAGTATGACTGGGTTCAAAAATGTCAGTATGAACACAGATCTGACCATCACATAGAATATTTGCAGATCCTGAACTTGACTAGCGCATAGACACACAGCAGATCTCAAACCTGACCAGCACAGAGACCCCAGGCAGAAAGCCCTGTGACCAGAATAGAGACCACAGAAGACACTCAAACTGACCAACACAGACTCACCAAACACCAGTTCTTACCAGCACAGTTATCCCTGGCACACCTTTAACGTAACCATCATGGAGACCCCAAGTAGACCTGTAAAATGACCTGCAAGATATTACCAGTAGAGGAGGAGGGAAGACAAGATGGCGACTGGAGAGGAGGTTCCTAAAGCCTCTCCCAGAAAACACAATTGAACGGCCGTCCAGGAGACAAGAAAGAGGACCCTGAGTGACAAACCAGCTGCTGAGAAATCCACAAATCGCAAGTAAACACCTGAAGGCTGGCGAGAAAGGGGCGAGTCGGGGAGAGGGAAGGGAGCAGAGACGGACCACGCGGGACGCGATCCCTGCTGACTATTCAGAGCTCCGCAGTTTGGGGGAGGGGAGAGAGACTGGGGAGCTGGGGACGGAAGGAGTTTGGGAGCCAGCCTCTGGAACTTTTGAGTGGTAGAATGGCTGAGCGAGGACTCTGAACTGCAAAGATAACACCCCAGTTCTAAGGCCCCTGGAGACCTACACAGGGCTGCAGTTCCTGTTCCTAGCCTGCTGCAAAGGAGACCCTGCTGTCTCAGGCCAGACTCACAGCTTTGGACTTATGGAGCGGGCACTTCCTCGTGCACCCCAGAGTTCCAAAAGCAGTGTGAGCCTTTAGACAGCCAGGTACTGAATCAGGGCTGGGAAGACTGATTTTCCCCAGCAAAGGCTTTTGTTGGACTCTCCCCAGGATATATGCGCATAGCCTCCAAACGCAGTAGGAGATCAGAAACAAGAAACAAACAGCCCCCTCTCCCCCAAAACTTGACCCCCAGTGCCACCTAGTGTCTGCCCTACAGCAAGACACCACAAAAGCAATAATCTGGACACTGAACATAAAGCCCTCATGTCAAAGAGGAAGAACGCAGCGGACAGGATGAATTCCTTAAAAATTAAAACTCCGCAGAAAGAACATGAAATTCACCTAGAAGATAGCCTGTTACAACAGGAAGGGACTCACTTAAGTGACGGAGAATTTAAAGCTGCCATTCTAAAGGCTGTGAGAGAAATGAACACCATTGGCAGAACACCATAGCTGAGATAAATAACATAAAAAAGGATATAAACGACATAAAAAAGGAACTCTGTGAACAAAAAGAAAAATTTAACAAAGAAATTCAAAACATAAGAAAGATTGAGACGGAAATACGAGAAATAAATAATACCATAAAAGAAGTGAGAAATGAAATAACTGCCATAGGAAACAGGACCAACCA
>PVJL010019067.1:0-14625 GCA_004026885.1 Lyroderma lyra | reverse complement strand
CAGCACTTGTTATTCCTTGTCTTGTTGATAACAGCCATTCTCACAGGTGTGAGGTGGTATCTCATTGTGGTTTTGATTTGCATTTCCCTGATAGCTAATGAGGATGAGCATTTTTTCATATGTCTGTTGGCCATTTGTATTTCTTCATGGGAGAAGTGTCTGTTTAGTTCTTCTGCCCACTTTTCAATTGGGTTGTTTGTTTTTTTGTTGTTAAGTCTTATTAGTTCTTTATATAAATGAACCTGAGCTGTGAACTCTCTCCGTATACAAAAATTAACTCAAAATGGATTAAAGACCTTCATATAAGACCTGCAACAATAAACTGTATAGAAGAAAACATTGGTACTAAACTTATAGACCTAGGACTCAAGGAAGACTTCATGAACCTGTCCTCAAAGGCAAGCGAAGTAAAAGCACAAATAAATGAATGGGACTATATGAAACTAAAAAGCTTCTGCACAGCAAAAGAAACCATCAACAAGGCAAAGAGACAGCCAACTGAATGGGAGAAAATATTTGCCAATAATTCATCATTCATTTATTACTTAATTCATTTCTAAACCTTTCTCTCTGTCATTGCTCTTTTGTCCACATCTTCCTTTGTCATTGTGATCCTTTTGGAAAACTTGAGTTAGACCTCTTTCTTCACCCCCTGTTACAACCACGACCTCTTGCGCCTATTTCTGTGACCTGGGCAGTAGTGGGGGTATGAACAGCTCCTGCCTCAGGGCTCCACACCTGAGCGTGGCATAGCAAGGCAGACATGGTGTGGCAGAAGTGTGGTGGGCCATGTCCCCACATAGAGGATGGCAGGACCAAGTCACCATGCAATAAATGACATGGTAGAGGTATGGTGGCCTACAGCCCTTCCTGGGGCTCTGGGCTGTTAAGCAGGGGATCTACCATATTTATCACATTATTTTCTTCAAACATCTCTGAGAATTGCTTAGGACATTGTATTTATCTTTCTGGGACCCTCATGGGCCACCCAGCAACAACTGAATGATCTTCTCTTTGAACTAAGCATAATTGAGATGGAAGGAGATTGTTTCCCTTTCTGTGCTTTTGAAAGAACATATCATTCTAGGCTGCTATAACCAGAAAGACTGTGTGCTTGTCTGTCCTCTACACCACGTTGGTTCTGATTGAAAAGTTGGATCCCGTTAGTTCTCTGCTTAAAGAACTTCAGTGGCTTCACTGCTTATAAAGATGGTTTTTCCCCTAGTAAGTGGCCTTTAAACCTTTCACAAGTTATGTGCTCCAGAGCTTCAGTCTCATCGTCAATATTAGCTTCTTGCCTCCTGCATTCTAGGCACCTCGACTCCCTATCCTCCCCAGCCACACCTCCTGTCCACACACCTACCTGGGACGTTCTTCTCCTCACTTCTTCACTTACCAAAGTCCTGAACTTCAAGACCTAGATTAGAGAGCATTTTATCTGTGGTGCTTTATCCTTGGCTCATTGGGACATTTAATCATGCCCTCTTCTGTCGTGGCAGTCACTCACACCTTTATTTTAACAGTTGTCTTCCACATTGTACTGTCGTAATCTGTAGCTCTGTACCTGACCCCATCTCCCTGTATCTGGCCATAAGCTCCAAAGGGACAGTGATCATAACTTGGTTATCATTTAAAGAAAAAAAAGGTCTGTGGGGAGAGAGAGATGGAGAGTGTATTTATTTGAGAGTCTCTTGTGCAGAGCAGCGGCTCAGCATTCTAGGCAAAGATAGCAACAAGGGAGCCAGAATTCTTTAACAGTTATTTAATTTGAAAATATTTCAGAATGAATATCTCTGATATATTTCAGAGCTTTGAAAATAACAAAATAGTAAAGTGTAAGCATCCAACTGGAAAGTGTCAACATCATTTACATAATTATCGAAAACATTTTAGTAACTAATGACATATAACTACACATCAGTGTCAGGAACAGTAATATAAATCAGAGAGAGTTTTCTGAAAGTACACTTAAAATGTCAAAATTCTTATTAGTGGATTTTTTTTTTTTAATTTCAAAACACCTAAAAAAAAAAAAAAAAAACACTTAGGACTGACTTGGCATGAAAGGCAGTACATTCTGTGAATTTAGAAAAAGAAAAGAATAAAGGCATCAAAACAATAATATTGAGAAGAGAAATGAGGTGATTTTGCAGTTTCTTCTTTCCCATGTAATTAAATTTTCTTTAAGGAAAGTAACATTTAAACTGGAGAAAAGTTCCTAACTAGTTTGACTATCATGGATGACATAACTTCTATATAACGCAGATCAACTGATACATATCTTAGAGTTATGATGGGAAGATACTTGTAGCCATTAATTTTATATATTTTTAAGAAATTATCTTCGATTTTGTAGCAAAAAAGAAACGTTCCCGTATCTCATTTATGTCAAGGCACAAAATCAGAATGTTCAGAGTTAAATCTCCATGAAAACCTATTTTGGGGCTCCTTTTCACTGGATGGCTTCCATTTCTCAGCAACACATTGCATCAGTGAATTCAGATTGTTCCACTACTTGCTCTAACTAAATCTGGGTGCAAGTTCTAACATTTAGCAGCCGTACTGTACATCCCATCAGCTCTCGCAGTGGGAGGAGGATGTAAGGAAGCTGGTGACATCTTTCTTCTCTTCACAAAGAGCCCACAATGCTAATTCTCCTATTTCTCACCTATCCAGATGGATTTCTCCTTTTGCAGTCTGCCAACCACAGTGTGGAGGGGAAAGAGCTTGGCAAGGTGAAGGATGGGACATAGTTGCTGGGCACTGGGTCCATTAAGTATGTTGCATATATGTTATATGGGTAATCTTCATGCAGGTATGGTTGTTCCCATTTTACTGAGACTCTGGGAAGGTTAGTGACTTTCCTAAAGTCATGCATTATCAAGTGACAGAGCCAAGGTTTGAGTCCCTGTGTATTTGGCTCAAAAATCACTTTGGCAGAATGTCACCCTTGTAGCTAATCCCAGACAAAGCTATGACATAGCTAAATATTGGTATTGACACCTCTGTCCCCACTTGATCATTTAATTCCCAATCCTCTCATTTAATGACTTTGTGTATGAGTTCCACTTAACCCAATCTTTCTCAGGGCACAATCCACTACCACTAGCAAGACTACTACTTCTGATAATAATAATAACAGCTCCATTATTATTAACACAACTTCAACAATAATGTCTCTGCTAACATTTTTTTTCCAGCTCTTACGAGCCAGGCATAACGCCAGCTACATTACATAGATTCGCTATCTCATGTGATAATGCTGTTAATACCGTCATTTGCAGATGAGAAAACTAAAACTGGGAGACAGTAAGTAATTTGCCCTTCCCATGTTCCTGGCTGCCTGTAGCTCCTAAACAGTGTGCTACCTTGTTTGGATACCAGTGGTTTTTCCAGTTAATCCAATTTCTTCCTACCTTCCCATCTACCTTGTCAAAGTTTAACAAGCGAGGTCCTTTTCCCCTATTAAAAAGCAGCTGTCTGGCTAACAGGTCTGTAACAGTTTGATAGTATTTTAACATTGGCACTTTATTTCATGAGTCTTGCAGAGGCATTACTTTAAACAGAGAATAATGATGATTTCCAGTGTTTGGGCAGGCTAATGACCCTCAAATTGACTTTTGCCTGGGCCTGTTGTGACCCTGCGCTTTAGGCATTGTGGGAGGGTGGGCGAGCGGTGGCAGCAAGGAGCGAGAGGGGTCAGTTACGGGGTCAGAAGGTGAAGAAAGCCTGTGGGGAAGCAAAGGCTGCAAAGGTCACTGGAGGCCACCATCTGGCCATCAGGCTTCTGAGGGTGCCTGGCTGCATTCTGCTTCACACATTTCTGCCACCAGTACGACATATCCCCGCATCATATTTTGCCGTTCTTTTCCTCAAGGAACTAGAGGAACTTTATTAACTTCAAAATGACAAAACGGTGCTTCTGCATTTAATGAGGGCAGCCATCTTTGCCTGCAACCTTGGAGGTACAATTCAGACAGCCTACTCACAACACAATGAGGACCCCATGGCTTTTCTCGGTAATTATTGTTCTGAGTTTCTGAGAAGTCCCATAGGGTCTGGAAGTCACCTTTGGGGATATAGGCAGCAAATAACTTTGAAATCAACATGCAGGCAAATAAGAAAATACACATTTTGGAAGAAAACCAGCCTGGTGATAAGCATTTTACACCACGATTACACTGACACATTTGGGTGGGATGTGAGCATGTGTGAGGAAAAGGGCCATGCATTCCACTGCACAAACGTGTTTTCCTTGCCTATTAACTTTAGGCTGAAGGCCAGTGGGAGACAGCTGACCCTCAAGCCTGATCTGTCACAACCTGGTCCTGGCCCAGACCATCTTGGTCAGACCATGGGGTGCTGGACTAAAAATAGCTTATTAGGGAAAGCAGCAGACATGACTGACTAGCTGGGGAGCTCGAAATGAGGGCCTGGGCCAGACCTCTAGGCCACTGGGCAAAATGGAAGGGTATGATTTATTGCACATAGCCCTCTGAAGTTGTCAGGTAACTGGTCATCTTGTAACAGCCAGACAAGAGCAAGTCCAGAGGAAGTGACAAGAGAAGAAAACCCCCCAAACCCTGGGAGTGTACAGGGTACAGGATATACATCGGTGAGGGGAGGGACACCTGCCCCTTCATCTCTTAAATAGCAGAGCCAGTCTAACACTGTGCATGGACCACTGCCCCCAAGTACTGAGGCTCCTTCATTCCTGCCAGGGTGGCCTCATTCCAGATAGATCCAGAACAGAGCCCTGGAGCTTGGCCAGTCCCAGGTCTGTCAGTCAGGGTCAGCTGTCATCACTTTTCTGGTTTTATTTGAGAACAGAACCACTTAAGTCTCTTCAACAGGTCCTCTTAAGCCCTCATCCCTAAGTCCATCTTGACTGAGGCAGGAAATCTCTACTCTCAGCTCATCACCCATTGGGGCTTGGCAGTGGTCAGTCTCCCAGTTCCAGGAGATAGATGTCCCAGTGTTGACTGCGGTGTTCCCAAGGGGCCCCGGAGTCCTCCTTCTCTCCTTCTTTTTGTGTACCCCTTCGTGGCATCGGGCTTCACTTCACTCTCTTCTCTTTGCTGACATCCCATGACTTCCCACACAGGATTCCTCACCTCCCAGCTCTTCAATAGTCATGGGGCCTGGAGCAGGTTGAGTGGTGGTCCCCCAAAAGATACATCCACATTCTAAGCCCCAGAACCTATGAATGTGGACCTTATTTGGAAAAAAGACCATTACAGATATAATTAAGTTAAGGATCTCAAGATAAGATCATCCTGGATCATCCAGATGGATGCTAAACGCAGTGACAAGAGTCCTTGTAAAAGAAAGGCAGAGAGACATTTGATACAGAAGAGGAGAAGGCCACCAGAAGGCAAAAGATAAAAGAGGGGAGGGAGGGAGGGAGGGATGAAGAAAGAAAAGCATCAGAACCCAGCCTTGTTCTGGATCTGCCCTGTATAACTCTTCTTAGAAAGGTGTTCCCACGCAAGATATTAAAGGGATAGAAACCTTTCTGGTGCCATAAAATATCTTAAAATGAAGCTATGCAAACTAACATGAATATGAATTCACAATTTACCTACCTGAATTGAATCAAACTCGGCCCCAAATGAAAGCCGGCAATAGGCAACAAACAGTTTGAGTTAATAAAAATCAAAGCATACACCGTAGCGTGCCACACTTGAGCGTCAGGTACCCTGGTGTGGGAGAAGCTGGTGAGTACTTCTTTGAAATTATAGGATTATTGGATGTCTCTGTGTGGCTTGCACATGGGACCTCTCCCCAGCGGGCCATCTCTCCCGGGTTGGGAAGAGCACGTGGCTCTGGGGACACGTACAGAAGTTCGAATCTACTTACATACACCCAAGTCTGGTTCTAAGAGAAGAGGGCTATTCCATTTAGTTGACTGTTGAAGACACTTTTCTTCATTGTCAAGTTTATTTACAACGGAGAGAGGAAGAGAGACAGAGAGATCCTCAACACCCTTTTCTTTCTTGTTAAAAACAAAATAAGAAATAAGTGGTTTAGTCCGAGGGGGGCTAAGCTTTTACATGCTCACTAAATCTTAGCTCGTGCGTTGAGGATTTCTTAAGAATTAGTGTTTCACTTCTGGACAAGTAAGTTCGAGTCCTTTGAGACAAATTACTGCAGCCATGAAAATTTATATGTAGCCAAAGGCATCAGGCCTAAAATGCATCAGATTTTGGAGAAGTCAGAATGGTAGTCACAGTGAAAATGGTGGCCTGGGCTGGCCCTGGGCTTGTGTGGAGGCTTGGGCCTTTTTGGCTTTTCAGTGCTCCTCCTTGGCATAATGATGGCAAGACAGGACAAAGTCCTCAGTGGACTGTGTGCAGCCTGTTATATTTTTGGAAGTTGTATGCGTCGCTGGGTATGTGTTAGGGACAATGGGGACCTGAGAGTGCCGGAAGCCTGGGGAAGCCAACCATTTATTAATAGTTTATAATTTGATGTCAAAGTTTTCCTTTCAGTGTGGGTCACTGAGAGCTACTGAAAGACCACTCATGTTCTCTAAACTCTGCCATCTCCAACATTTGCAGTGGTATTTTAATATAGTTCTATTCAGTGGGGAGAGGGGGGCTTTGACTCTGTGGGTCAAGGGCATTAGCTGCAGGCCAGTGCCCCTGCGTGCTCTCTGAGTGGAGGGAAGAGACCAAGCAGGCCAGCAAGCTCCTTCCCGGTGCTGGCGGCTTAGACTCTCAGGAGGAAGAGTTGGGAGGAGGAAGATCAGGGTCTCAGGTCCTCACTTTAAAATTATATGGTTAGTCTGTGGGAGTAGTTCTTTCCATTGTGGGGACACAGGCAGGGGTGGCTGCCTGGGAAGGGGTGGGATCGAGTGGAGTGTTGATAGCAAAGTCACTTGGGGAGCCCTTTTGAACTAAATAGGCCTCTCTCCACCCAGCTGGAAATAAAAGCACAGGCAGTGAAAGCTCTCACTCAAGCAGGGCTGGCCAGGAGGCATCCAGAAAACCAAAACTACAAACAGGGTCATCAGACCCCTTTTCGTACGTTGGGGGAAAGTTATTGGAGGGATGTGGCATCCCCCGCTTTCTCCCACTCCCCTAAAATCCACTGAAGAGGCGTTGAGGGGCCATTTGGAAATCTTGGCATTCATGTTAGAATGGGGAAGGGGCTGGCCTTTGACCCATATCTGGGAAGACCAAAGCTGACAGGTCTTAGCTAGCCCCAAACCCTGACCAGTGGCAGGTGGGGCAGGCCTGCATTCCTTAAGACCGGATAAGACCACGTGGCAGTAAGGAAGTCTCTCTGGGCCTGGAGTGGAGAAAGATGTTCTTAAAGATACCCTGCCCAAAGGACTTCCTGCCTAGGATGAGGAAACCGAATCAGAAATTTGCTGGAGGGGTGCCACCTGATGGGGAAGCTGAGGGGGCTGGTGTAAGTGACCCGCTGCACTGAGGGAGTTGCAGACCACGGTTCTCACGGAGAGACTGTAGGAGAGCCCATACTCTTGCTTGGCAAGAAAACGAGTCTGCTTTGAATACTGGCCATGCCTGGAGAGCATCGGTGCAGGATCACTACAGTGTCACCCTGATGAGTGCATGCCTGCCTCCCCAGGCTCCTCCTCCCCTTGTCCCCATTGCCTTTCACCCCACCCCAGAGAGTCGGGGGAGAGCAGCTAGAATGTGGGATCTGCAAGAGCTGACTTCACTTGGCTTTTATTCTTGGCCAGTTGATCACCACTGAGATTCCTGGGGCCAAATCTGTCTGGTTTTCTCTTCCCTTATTATGGAACATTTATTGCATTATTTCATGAACATAGATGAGGGCTGTCCAGAAAAAAATCCCACCATAAATGCCTCTGTTCTTCATAGTACATGGCTGGGTACCTTGCAAACAACCCTCGTACTGTGCCAGGCCTAGTGTTAGATCCTTCACATCTGTTGCTGCTTTTAATTTTCATGCCCACCCTTTGAGATGGAGGTTATTATGTCATTTTGTAGATGAGGAGCGACATGTAAGGGTTAAGCAAATGCACTAAAGTCACACAACTAGAAAGTGAGGATTTGACCCAGGGAATGCTGGTGCCACGGCCCACAGCTGTCCCATTATACGCACTGCTATGGCCCTGTGTCGTCGTCTTCTTCTTCAGCAGGAGGGGCATGCTTCTGGACACACCGGCCTGGCTTCTTAGATTCTCAAAGGGCGGAGATGGACCCGCATTGACCCATAGAGCACTCACTACCCAGTGAGCACAGGAACCGAGAAGAGACTTTGTTCTCTGGAATCTAGGAGCGTCTCCCACAGGGGCTCTATTACCTTCATTTCTGCACTCACAGCCTCTGGTACATTGAAGAGCCGCTTACCTACATTCTTATTGTTAGACTTATTGGGATGACATCGATTAAAAAGAAGTACATAGGTTTCAGGTGTACAATTCTACCTGCGTTGTCTATGTGTTGCAGTATGTTTCCCACCTAGTGTCAGTTCTCTTTCCTTCACCATGTATTGGGTTCCACCCTCTCCTCTCCCACCTGCTCCCTCTTCTCCCACCCACCTCCCACCTCGCCCCCAGGTAACCACTAAACTGTTGACTGTGTCGTGAGTTTTTGTTTCTTTGTTGCTTTCAGTTTTATATTCCGCATCTGAGTGAAGTCATACAGTTCCTCATTTTTTCTGTCTGGCTTATATCACTAAGCATGATGATCTCCAGGTCCATCCATGTTGTTGCAAATGGCAATATTTCATCTTTTCTTACAGCTGAGGAATATTCCATTGTGTGTATGTACCACAGCTTCTTTATCCAGTCGTCTGTCGCAGGGCACTTTGGTTATTTCCATGTTTTGGCCACTGTGAACAGCGCTGCAATGAACATGGGGGTACATAAGCCTTTGTGGATTAAGGTTTTTAAGATTTTTGGGTAGATCCCCAGAAGGGGCATTGCTGGGTCAAATGGTAGCTCCATTCCCAATTTTCTGAGGAACCTCCACACTGCCTTCCACAGTGGTTGTACCAGTTTGCACTCCCACCAGCAGTGTGCCAGAGTTCCTTCTTCTCCACACCCTCTCCAGCACTTGTTATTCCTTGTCTTGTGGATAACAGCCATTCTCACAGGCGTGAGGTGGGATCTCATTGTGGTTTTCATTTGCATTTCCCTGCTAGCTAATGAGGATGAGCATTTTTTCATATGTCTGCTGGCCATTTGTATTTTTTCATGGGAGAGTGTCTGTTTAGTTCTTCTGCCCACCTTTTAATTGTATTTGTTTTGTTGTTATTGAGTCATACTAGTTATGTATTTTAGATATTAAACCCTTAACATATGTGTTGTTTGCTAATATTTTCTCCCATTCAGTTGGCTGTCTCTGCTTTGTTGATGGTTTCTTTTGCTGTGCAGAAGCTTTTTAGTTTGATATAGTCCCATTCATTTATTTTTGCTTTTACTTCGCTTGCCTTTGAGGACAGGTTCATGAAGTCCTCCTTGAGCCTGAGGTCTGTAAGTTTAGTACCTATGTTTCCTTCTATACAGTGTATGTTTCAGGTCTTATGTGGAGGTCTTTAATCCATTTCAAATTAATTTTAGTATATGGAGAGAGTTCATAGCTCCGATTCATTCTTTTGCATATGTTTTTCCAGTTTCCCCAGCACATCTATTGAATAGACTTTCTTTTCCCATTGCTTATTGTTTGCTTCTTTATCAAAAATTATTTGTCCATGTATTTGTGGCTTTATTTCTGGGTTTTTGATTCTGTTACATTGATCTGTATATCTGTTTTTCTGCCAATCCCAAACTGTTTTGATTACTGATGCTTTGTAGTATAAATTGAAGTTGGGGAGCACGATACCTCCAGCCTTATTCCTTTTATGTAGGATTGCTTTGGCAATTCGAGGTCTTTTGTGGTACCATACAAATCTGATCAATTTTTAATCTGTTTCGTGAAAGTATGTTTGTGGGATTTTGATGGGAATTGCATTACATCTGTAGATTGCTTTGGGTAATATAGCCATTTTAACAATGTTAAGTCTTCCTACCCATGAACACAAAATATCTCTCCATTTCTTTGTGTCCTTGAAGAGCCACTTATTTAATGAGGGTTGACTGGATGAATGGATTCAAGACACATGGAGTGTTGTTGGGTGCCATGTTTTCTCTCTTCTGGGAAGTCACAGGTAGACTTACCTAATACAGCTAAAAAGGAAAAGATCCCAGTTTCAGAACCTTCTGTTTAGGAGAAAATAAAGGAAGACAGAGAGGAAAGAATGGGAGAGGAGGGAAAAGCACCCCACTCCATCTCTCCATCTTCATCTTAAGAGGAAAATGAAGCAATAACAACGTGGACTGTTTGCAAGTACTTCTGGCAAAAAGACCATGAGGAGCTTAAGGCTATAAACCACCTTCACATTAAATTTGCTAAATGCTTAATTCCTTAAAACTTCCTCACATCTCTCAGCTTAGCACTAGCACCACAGTGCGTTCTGAGTTAAGTACAAGCCAGTTCCGTTTCTGATTGCCAACAGACCCTGAGACGACTGGGACTCAGCCTTTTCTAGAGTGAGTCCAAAAGAGATGTTGAGCTGGGTGTCATCTTGGTACTGAAGAAAGAATGCTGTGATGTCTAAGGATGTCTCCTAGTGGCCTCAAATACAAATTGAGCAAGATGGCTAACAGCATTGTGTTATGAAGGACGCTGCAGCCACGGACCTCCTGGGCAGAGGAACTTCTGGGCAGTGAGTCTTTTATTGCTCCCAGAAAAAATAAAAACTACACATGAACCCACAAGATTGCCCATTCACATGCCTGTGCATTGCACAACCATCTGTCACTGCAAACACACACACGCACACACGGTGTGGGGTGCAGGTGCGGCTGTGACTGGGAGCACTGAGCAATTTCCTGCTTTTTCCTCTCCTCCTTATAAAAGCATGCCAAATTAATTGCGACCAATTACATACAAATCCCTTTCGGTCTGCCAATCAGGCCTGCCTGACCAGGCAAGAGGCTCTCACCTGCTTCATTATGCAAATTGATATTCAAAGGCTGAAGAACAATGCAGCCTTCAGCACAGCAGTGATTTCAGGCTGCTAATATGAGGCTGCTGCCAGAGTGGCTTTAACCCTCTGATGATGATGAGAGAGGCTGAGAAGGCTTCAAGTGGAGGTGGAGACAGTCAAAGGCAGTGCCGTGACACTCACGTGGAAATTCACCACTAGGTCTGACAAGATGCAGGATGATTTGGGAGTCTAAATGGTTAGACGCAATAGCTTCATTCCTTAAGTACCCCTGTGGTCTGATAACCATAAATAACATTTTGCAGGAGGTGACGGGCACCCATAAGCATGGGGTCAGGTATGGCAGTAAATGCACCAATACTCAGAATACCTTCAGTTAAGAGCAAGTATGATCCACCATGCAAAGTGCACAAAAACAATTAACACACACACACACACACACACACACACACACACACACACACACACAAGGAGGCAGAAATCAATGAACACTGAAGATCTCGTATCATAAGATGATTTTATTTGAAAAAGACTGGTGCCATTCATCATTTGTTCCTTTAGGAACTACTACAGGGTCTGGCAGAAGTAATGCCTGGACTTAAGTTATGATTTTATTACAAAATCATAGCCATACATGCTTATGATTTTGTAATAAAATATTTGGTATAGGTTACCAGCTCATAAAATGGTGCATTATTTGTGTAACCATAAGCATCTATGGTTACGATTTTGTAATAAAAGCATAACTCAAGTCCAGGCGTTACTGCCAGACCCCGTACATGCAGAGAGTTATTTTACATCCCAGTAATCACAGTTGTGAGGACTTACTTCTCTCTTGCCTGTCTCACCTTCTTACCTTGTCCAGCACTTCAGAATCTCTTCTTGAATTGGAATTACAATCTCACCTCTCAACCCCAAGTCATCAAAAAGAGGCTTTTAACAAAATTGTGTATTTGTCACCCTGGTCCTCTGCTGAGAATGGTACAAGCCAGACACACAGCATGCAGCAGTGTGGGCATTTCTGCTTGGCAGCTGTGGACGTGTAGTAGGGCTAGGAGGAGTCTAGTGTTAGGAAACTGGACAGTGTTTCCATCTCCTCCTGAACAGTCCACATAATGTGACATCAGTTTTCGGTTTCAAGTGTCATAAAATCACAAGTCCCGTGTTGCACGATGAGTCCCACCAGGATGCGGATGACCCATATAAGCGGTCACTCCACTACCACACTCTCCCTTGCTGGTACCAGCACTCCATGTGGGCTGCTGCGTACACCTAACAGGAACAACCTGACTTCCTTGCAGCATCTGATGGCTGTGTGGTTCAGTGAAGAAGCAGAAATTGTTGAAAGCAAATGGCTCCCAAGGCAGTCCGCAAGCTGGGCCAATGGGGCTGCACAGCCACTACTGTTTTTAGAATGTCCTCACGTGCTTATACGTCGAGTTTACACAGTTATATTTTTAAAAAGACAAAAAAATTAAACTGCTTCTTAAAATGCATGTATCTTGGGGACATTGAGTGATGGTTTAATCACAAATCAATGAGACCTTGTTTTAAAGATTTTCTCCCCCTTAACACCTAGACGTGCTCCCTTTGGGCAGAGAGAAAAACAAAAACAAGGCTTTGGATTTTGTAGACATGGGTTATGTAGGAAAGTAGGACAGTCAGGTTTGGATGCCCTGGAAGGGTGCTTAGGACAGCAGCAAGGTTCAGGAAGTAGAGTATAAATATAGAACGCGAAGCACAAGGGCTAGCTCCAGCCAGGAAGTGCCTTCTTCTCTCCTCCAGCTCGTCATCACTCATCTCCTGCCCCTCCCCGATCCCCAGGGACCCCCATGCCTGCCTTCCTACAAGACCCAGGGCCCACCTTGGTCACTCTCTGCTACGAGCATTGATGAAATACCCATTTCCTTTACTGCACCGTAAACTCCTTGAGGCAACCGACAGGCTTTCAATTAACTATCTGTTCAGCTCCTGGGACGGTGCCTGCTGCATAATAGAAGTATGTTAAGTGAATGAAGGTTTCCAGAACATAAACTAATAATATGAACACGGAAGTTCTGCTCTCTTATGGATTAAATTGCCTTTAATGAGCTAACCATTTACAGTATTGCTTCTCTGGGGAAATGTATTTCTTTTTCTGAACATTTGGTTTATAAATGAACTCTTGAGGACAGTGTGTTCGTAGGTTGGAGCCTGCCTATTAAAAATTGCATTTTCAAAGCCAAAAATAAATTAACCTTTGTATGATGTTCTTTTGTAGTGTTAACAACCATGGCACTCACCCATGGTAATCACTATATAAAACCACATCAATAGTTACAGTCTCAGAGAGTAGACTAGTTATTAGGGACCATGGGTGGCGTTCCCTGGGCTAGACGATTTACATTCTTTGTCTCATTTACTTCTCCTTCCAAACCTTTTAGGCAAATGCTACCTACCTCTGCTTTACAGAAGAGAAAACGAAGACTCAGTCAATTTATAGCACGTGATGTGGCTGGGTTCCTAAGCCCCTCTGGTGCCTCAGTTTCCCAATTATAAAATGAGGATAACAATGTTACTTACATTATAACTGTTGTTCTGATTAAAGATTTCTAATACCTTTAAAGTGCTTAGAACAGTGCCCCACGTGTACTAATCCCTCACTAAATATTAGGGCTCAGATCCTCCCATAGACCCAGGGTTTGTACCTAAGTCCATTGCACAAAGCCCACAGTGTTTCCAGGTTGTGAGTAGCATGCACCTTGACAGCCATAGAAAAACTGCTATTAATCCACTCTTGAGCCCACAAGTGCAGTCCAGCCCTCTTTCCACCACACCCCACCCTGCTCCCTACACTTCCCTGTTTCGATGAGATTCTGGGAGGAGGGGGTGGGGGTTGGGGTGGAGAACAAGGAATATGAAGATGTCAGGGCTGGAAGGGTGTGCAGGGAGAACAGAGGAGTCACTCTGCCATGCTTAGACTCCCTGAAAATAGCTCTGGATCTCAGGATGCTGGGAGAAGGATGTCTGCCACGGGCAACCAGTGCCTGGTACCTCTCTGCATCCTTGTGGGTCTTGAGAGAAAGCACTTAGCATCCTCCTAGGTGCAGAATAAGAACTAATGAACATTTCTAAATGTGTATCTGTCACCCAGTGCTGTGGTAGAAAGCAGTTACTTCACATATGTTTTCTGTTGACTACTGGCCCTCCCCGTTTCTTCCAGGAATGGACAGGTTACTGGGTTTCTCTTAACGTTGTCCCTGCCTGCATGGTCTGCATTGCCAAAGAACTGTGTCCTTTCAGACTCCTGGGAGAACTACACCTAGCTGCTCCTCCCTCAAGCTGTCTTGGAGACTTAGAAGACAGCTTTAGCTTCACCGCAAATGATCGATGAAACCCGAGAATGTACCACATTCCTGAGTTTATTATCATCAATCCCCAGTTTGACTAGTTTATTTAGCAATAGAAAATACATTCTTAGTGGCATAAATAGTTGCCACTCTATCATAATTTGTTCTCTAATGAAGGAAATACTGAGGCTCCCTCGTGGCCCTTCACCATTTGGAAAACTCCCAGAATGTCAAGTTGGAGGTGGGTTTGGGAGACCCTGATACTCATTACTTTCCATCCCTGCAGCGCCTCTTCTCAGTTTCCAGCCTA
>PVJL010019066.1:0-14621 GCA_004026885.1 Lyroderma lyra | reverse complement strand
AGACATTTCTCTGAAGGGTGTGGAGAGGTGTGTGAACCCGAAGTAGGTGATTGACATGTCACACTGGCCCTGTGTACAGATTGTGTGGAAAGACAGGAGGAGACACTCTAACTTTTATCAGATGAATGGATTCTATCACTCCAGGTTTTAAAGACTTGTGCAAACGAAGGCAACCATCCTTCTTTCCCAGAGAGCAAAGTCTTACTGGATTACTGTCTGGATTGTGTTGAGGGGCCTAGGCCATGACTAATATGTTGCATTGGGCATACCCCTCACCTCTGCTGACCAGTTTCCCCACAGGGCATTTGTAAGGTGAACTGTGAATGTGTCCCTACAGAGGCTCTATCATAGGTGCTCGGGCCCCACCACCTGTTCTGGAGACTTCTTCAACCAAGGGTGTTCATCAGTCTGAGTGAACACAGGTCTGTACTTTTGATTCAAAATCAGGAAAGCAAGCTTCCAGGTGTAGTTCTTAGCAGCTCCAGCTGTGATTCAGCCTCCTGGTTCTCTAGGTGCACTTGAGACAGCCTCACATATGGGGAGCTGTCACACGGAAGGTCACAGAGCAGGTTAAGGCCAGAAGTGATGTGTGGGTGTGCTTCAGCTCAGCAGGGAGAAATCCATGCGAGGGGGCATTCTGAGATGGAGCACAGCTGTTTTTAGGTGCCAGATGGCTCAACTTCATCTCCTCTTTATGTCTGCAGCATCCTCATTGGTTTTCCTGGATATCCAAGTTTTCTTCCTGGTGAGCCTGGAACAGTAAATGTTGGCAGGGAGTCAAAGATGTTCCCTCCATGGAGACCATTTTCTGTGTAAATATTTTTCAAATGAACAGGTTCTGGCTCAACTTAAAAAGTTACTTGACTTCTAATAACAACCTTTACTTTTCCATGTTTCAGCCAACCCCACTTGGACAGTGTCCCAGATTTCAGATTCCCAGTGGCCAAAAGTCACACAGCTTCCTATTGTGGTATCTGGGGTCACAGCACCCCCAGAAAAGCTCTCTGGCAGTGCTGTTAGATGAGTCTTCCAAGGCAAGGGCTTTGTCCTCTTGTGTCCACCACCTGCTCACCCCAGCGTTATCTGCTCACCTGACCATGTTTGGAGTTTAAGTGTTGATAGGTCACTTTTTCTCTTCCCCTCCACACATTTTTTCTGTCTAGCAGGGTGCTTTAAGAGTGTGCTGTTTTCTTCTCTCTCTCTCTTTTTTTTAAGTAGGGTGATTCTCCTAAAATATGATATTTTTAAGCACAGCACAATGCTAATTAGTACAGTAATGAACTATTAATTAAAAGTAAGTGGATACGGGTACAGTTGACCCTTGAACAACACAGATTTGAACTGCACAGGTCAGTTAGCATGTGGCTTATTTTCAGGTTTTGAACAGACTTACAGTATCAATAAGGAAGCACAGGACTGGTAGTATATTTTCTCTTCCTCGTGCTTTTCTTAATTTTTTTCCCCTAGCTTGCGTATAACTAACATACGGAGTCTGTTTTAATCTAGTGGTTGTGTTACCAGTAAGGCTTCTGTTCAACGGTAGACTATAGTTAAGTGTTGGGGGGTCAGTATGTATATATTGATTTTTGACTATGCAAGGGGTTCCTAACCCTTGTATTATTCAAACATCCATATTCATCTCTTAGTAAAAAGAATTCACATTTCGAAGTTCAAATGTAACAGCATATATTTTTATATAATTTTCTATATCCTGACCATCTCTGTTGGTTGAGCAACTAGATTGCACCTGGCATCATTAAACAGAGGGGGCTACAGCAGTGACTAAAAAGCAGGCGAAATACCTGCACCCCCAGTGCTCATATTCCAGTGAATAGAAAGTAAACTATGGGATGTGTGTGAATTATCTGTTGTTGTGGTAGCAAATCACTACAAAGCTTAAAACGTTAACAAGGATGATGGAAAAGGAACATGCCACTGATTCAGGGCCTCTCAAGGTTGTACCCATATGGAGAACAGCTCGGCCAGTGCAGTGGGCAAGAGGGCCAGTTCCTTCTGGGGGCCCTCCAGGGTTGAGTGAGTGTCCTCAGAGTACATTGGCGGCTCCCCTCAGAGCTCATTCTGAGAGAGCAAGGAGGCAGCCCAGAGCCTCTGATGCCCTAGGCTTGTCAGGCCAGCACGATGCCCCAATGGCTGGAGGTTGAGAGAGATGTGTCAGGACTGCAGTCCTCAGGCTTCAGCATGTGAAGGATCACTCTGTCTCTGCGATGAGGAACACTGTGGAGTGGGGGAGACAGGGGCTGAAGCCTTTGCCCCGTTGAGGTTAACGGCTGGTCTGAGGTGCAAGAGCTCGTGTCAGATAGACAGCTGGATATTCCTGCTTGGACTCCAGATGGAATCTCACCTAGAGATATAGAATTGTGGTCATGAACATGCAGATGGTATGTTAGGCATGAGCCAAGATATAGTGAACCAGTAGGTGCCTGCTGATAGAGGAGAAGATAGAGCTGTGGGACACTCTAGTTTTCAGAGGGTGGAGATTGACAAGGAACCAGGAGAAGACTGACAAGGGACACTGGAGGAGACCCATACTGTGGGCTTAAAGCCAAGTAAGCAAGTGGAGGAGGGGAAAGCTCATCAGTGGGTAGGACAAGGTGAAGGACAAGGACAACGGTGCATCCAGAGTGGTTCTGCTGCAGGGATTATTGTGTCCAGAGCCTACTGGAGGAAGCTAGAGAGACTGGGAGAAAGGGAAGGGAAGACAATAGAAGCAGCTCCTTGGAGAACTCCATCATCTGAGAACTTTTGTTCAAATTCAACATTAAATAATCAACTCAACATTTTAATCTGCTCTAAAAAATTAAATACCTAAAATGTCTGCATTGCTTTGTGGATTGATTCTCACTGTGTCAGAGTTCCGAGTTTCCAGTTGAGAAAACTGATACAGACACATGTGCAGCTTTCCTATAAGAATAGAAAACATAAGAACTGAGTAATTCCAGGGTCTCCTTGTGCAATGAGAGAACGGCCAGCCAACCCATCAGAACTGTAGTGTAAAGGAGTAAAGACAAACACCAGTCCTCAAAAGCAACTCTCTAAGAATCAGTGAAACATTTCCTTTTGTTCTAAAATTCAGTGTAGTGAAAAAATTAAAAGAATGTTCTTGCTGCTGATAATTTTTGAACAGCCATTGTTGGAGTTTCCTTATTATAATACAACATGCAGCATAGGTTCTCTTTATCATCCAAAGACATTAAAGTGTCTACTAATGAAGGAAAAGTGATCTGATGTGTTTATTTTAGGTTGATAAAAGAAGAAATGGGGAACCAGCACAACCAGCAGAGGAGCTGGAAAGTCACGTTAGCAGTGGAAGCTTAGACAATCTTGGTCATTGTAGTTCACTGAGCTCCATTCCCCCTCATCCTGCTTCCCCCCTTGCTGGTTCCTCCCCTCCCAACAGCAGCCTGTCCACCCCAGGGAGGATTCTGCACAGTCTGTTTTGGGAAGGTGAGGGATGAGGCATCTTTACTCCAGTAAGTATTTGCTTTTCTCCCTGCCCCTTGCCCTCCACCAACACACCTGAGCTAAGTCTTGGACAGTACAAATATGCTTTTTTGTCCCCCAGGAGAGAATAAGGTAATTTCCTTTGTATTTCTTAAGCTCAGAGGTTCAAGATTTTGAAAACCAACTAGCATTTAATCATTCAATGATAACATAGTGACAAACTAATTTTAATATTTTCAAGATCAGTTTAGCATGACATCACTAATTCATCAAAAGGTTTTACTTATATAGCTTTTGGCATGGGCAGTTACAAGGGAAAATATTTTAGTTTTCTAGGAATGGAGAGTTTAACAAAAGTAAATCTAAGTAGCCATCCTAGCACACAGAAAAATGCACAGAGTGAAGATGCAGTCTTTTTGTACATGACGGGTGTCTAATTGGAGGACACAGGACATGCAGTCAGAACACAAAATGGAAAAGGCTAAACAGGCCCACTTAACAATGCTCTGTGTGGTCTACTTAGCACCAGCTATGCGTGTGAAACCAGGATTATCCCAAAGAAAAGCCGAGTTTCCCCATGGCTTCCTAGGGAAGCATCTGGAAATTCAATGACCTTATGATTTTCCTTGACACACTGTGCAGCTCAAAAGAGATTTTTATAACTTGCCTTGTGTTTAGATTAGGTTTTATGAGAGCATCATCTCACATACTTCAAACATTCTGCTTTTCCACTGCACTTGCATTATAATTTTTACTGTTACCATCCACTTTTATTTTTAGCTGCATTGTTACCCAACCTTAATTAAATCAGGTGTGAAGTATTTTAGTGGCATATGAAGTGGTAACAAGTCCATTTTTAGGTATTTTGACATAGTATTATTTACATCTTTAGCTAATTAGCTAGTATTTTAAAGTCTGACACTTTCATTGGTGGTTTCATCTTTATTTCCTTTCAGAAAAATTTTTGGAACACTTCTGTGTTTTTCTCCTGTTTTTGTAATTCTGCATGCTGACTAATGGTGTGTTTGCTTCTGCATTTAGTTTTGATTTCCTGTATCATCCTTGTGTATGATTAATCATTGTTAATCCAGACCTCAGTCCCTCATCCTTGTCTGTAGTTTATTTTTCCAGAACGCTCCCTTCTATCCCCCACACTTCACACCCTTTCGCAGCATCTCAGGTAACAGCAGCAATGTGATCCATCATGTGTTTTGGAGTTTGATTGTGCTCATTAGTGGGGTTTCTGCTTTATCTTCATTTCTCATTGAATAGTGTGTTTCCCCATTCAATAGCAATAATTTGCAGTGCATCACTGTGTAATAGATGTAACTACAGGCATCGCATAAATGGTTCAGGAAGGGGAGCACTCCTGCATCCAGCCTGGGGTAAGGGCAGTGTTCAGTGTTCTGCCTGGGCCTCATGCTCACTGGCATGCAGGCAACCTTGGAGCTGAACTCTGCACTGTGCTTGACCTACTCTATGATACTGCTTTTTATGTGTAATCCTGCCTTTTGGAACTCTATGAGACTAAAACAAGGCCTTTGTACTTAGCAGAAAGCATAGCTAATAGATTTCAACTACACTTATGGTTGTAATCTAAAGCTCGTGATTTTTTGTCAAGTTTATTGTTAACTAATTTTACATTCATCTAAACCCCTCAGTTGGAAGCTTCTGAAGAAGTGGTAGGAGATGACAAGAGGATAATTAGATGTGAAGTCTCTCCACCTCCTTCCCCAAGGTCCCTTTCATTAGAAAAGTTGCACAAGGGGGCGTTGCACACAGTCAGCCATGATGACATCAGGGAGCCAGCTCCATGAAGGAGTTGATGGATTAGGTGCCAGAAACCCCATTTCTACATATACTTGCTTTTGATTTTCTTTTCTTCTTTTTTATTAGGGTGACATCTGTTAGCAAGAATAACATAGGTTTCAGGCTTTTGATTTTCAACTTCAAGAAATCTATTACTCTTTTCAAAAACAAAACAAAAAACAAAACAAAAAAAAATCTTGCAATGATTATAAAGAAATACCAGTGAATTCAGTTGTGTTTATGCCAGCCACTGTCCTGGGAGCTGCGGTGGAATCCAGCACAAGATGCGAATCTGTTTGAATACAGTCAGTTTGGAAAGGAAAAAGTTAAACGATACCAGCAGTTTTACAAAATCCTTATTTTCTTCATATTCTACACACTTATTGTGAGTGCTATCTGTTGTCACAGGAGCTTTTGTCAAGCACATGGCGTGTTTGATGATTTTACGTCCCTGTAAGAAGTCAGCACCTCTGGGATACCGCCTTGTGCCTTGGAGCTGCTGGGGGCTCCACATCCGAAGCATCCAGAGCACCTCTTCTTAAAATCCAGCCAGCTCTGTTCTCATTAACACCTTCCTTTCTGAAGCCACTGCCCATTGTGTTTGTTGTGTATCAGGCAGGAGCAACTAGCTGCCCGTGTTCATGCAGCTGGCTGACCATGCTCTAATGTCCAGGCCAAGGGTGTCACACTCAGGGAGGGTATAAGTGTTGCTGTGAGCATGGGAACTCTGGCTTTGTGGGCACGTCTTCACTAGCTGACAGGTAACGTTGAGGCGGGGTCAGCAGTGCCCTCTGCATTGAGTTTGGAGTCAAGGACTTCCTCAGAAGGAGACTCCTTATCAGAGAGAACCTCCACCTCCCAGAAACACTGCTCCCTTGTGGGCCACTCGGGGCCTGTGTTTCTTGTGCATAATGAGACTTGTGAAGAAATTGCTTTAGAAGAGGCTTGCAAGATTTGTTGTGAAGTTTGAAGAGTAGGTGTTAAAAATGTGCAGATTTCTAGTTCACAGGAGTATCATGTGATGTACCAGCGGGGTGCACTCCAGGGACAGAAGCCCAGGGAGAGTGTATTTTCTCAGGGGGTGCATGCATGAACCAAGGAGCCATGGTTTACATTCATTTGCCCTGAGTGACAGCCTCTCGTACATATAAAGGTTTTACCATACCTTGAATATCTTCGTGTGTTGTTTGTCAGAAGCTCAGCCTGTAGGGTTTCTACACTTCCACCTGTTCATGAAAACAACTAATGTGGTTCTGTTGAAATTTATTTCAATATCTCAACCCTCTGCTTCCTCATAGCTGGTGTTTCAGAGACAGAAACCTCATCTCAGGATGTCTTGCGACTGAGCAAATTTGGAGGACAGGCTGAAAAAAATTATACACTTCCAGAAATGTAAGCTTTTTATTTGCCCAGCTCTCTGATCAGTTTTCAGTTGTGCCTGATATTCTCCTAACGTTGATTTATTAAGTGCATTATCAAGCTGTGTGTATATATTATCTTCTGAAAGATTAACCTAAAGCCTTCATTAAGCTGTGCTTTCTGGAGGACTCACTGCCCTGTGGCATTCATGTCTGATACTCACAGCCTAACTGTGTGCATGGTAGGAATTGATGTCACTGAAATTTTTTCCATATTAAGCCTATGGATTAAACCATGGGATGATGCAATGTCATAATTTAGCAGATATCTAGTTAGCTAACTAGCAGTAAAAAATAGAAACAGTGCCAATCCAGCCCATTACTTGCTTGCTCCATTGGACCCTCATTAGTGTTATAAGCCAGCGCTGTTTATTGAGGTGTGGTTAAAGCTGATCATTTTTGAAGTTCTGAAAAGCAGACTGACTCCTTTGTTTAGACCCATGTTTAGTTTCCTCTTCCCACATATTTCTCCTCACTTTTCAGGGGGGAGAGTGATTATGTTTTCCTTTGGACATCCTACCTTGGATATGAAGACTCTGCTGGATTTTTCAAAGTTGGTAATAATTGTTTAATTCTGAAAGCAGATGATTCTATACAGAATCGTGGAGTCATTTAGCATTTCATCTATCAGGTGTTGTCTGTGCTATAACATGTATTCATGCCAAAGCAGTATTAAGTGTTTGGTGTAGAAGATGAAAGGGGATGATGACTTGTTTACTCGTTACATGTGTGAACATTTATAAAGTGAATATTGTCTTATATGTGCATATAATAGGGACTCTTTCATTTTAAACACCCTGTGATTTGAAGGCAGGAGTTGCTTGAGGAAGCCTGGAGGCAAGGTTTACCTTTTGCCCAGTGGGATGGGCCAACTGTTGTCATTTGGCTGCAGGTACGTCCTTCGTTTAATCCTGTGTTGTGTATGTTCTATGTGACAGTGTCATTCATTTCACACACTGAGTCTAACCTATGGCCTTGACACTTTCTTACTCCAGCTCTGAGTTGGGATGCTCGCCTGGTCCATGGTCATGTGCCGAGCCAATGTGAAAAGTGGGGCCATCATATCCATCCATTCAGACATGGGTGATGGGCATCAGCAAACCTCTCCTTAGCCTGAAATTGAGGCTGATGATTCAGGAGATTGTGTCCCTGACCAGCCTGTCAGTCCCTCTCACTTCCAGAAAGTTTCATTCCCCAGAGCTCCTTCTTCTGCAAGAAGGAAAATATCTTGAAGGAAGCATTGCCTGTTTATCTTGCTTGTCCAGTTCCTTATAAACACATCGAGCATTCCAAATAAAGATTGTGGCATTCAAAAGATTACAACTTTTAATTTGTGACAATTGGGAGATTAAAATATACTTTATTGAATAATTTTATAACAGCTCAGCTATTCTGGCAGTGTAATAAAAGTCATTTAACCTGCACTTGTCACCTCTTCCATGGCATTTCCTATGAACTGATTGTACTTTGTTACTGAAAACAGACACTGGCCTGTGGTGACATGAACCACGAATGGATTGGCAAGAAGTGGCTGCCTAGCCTGGGCCTGCCACAGTACCGCAGCTACTTCATGGAGAGTGTGGTGGACACGTGGATGTTGGATCATTTGATGAAGAAAGACCTCCAAAGGCAGCTGGAGATGGTTGATTGTTTTTATCAGTAAATCATTGCAAAAACTTCTTACTGGTTGGCTAGGAGACCTTTGAGTGTTGTCACCACTAATTTTTTGTTTGTTTTGGTAAATATAAAGAGTTTCCAGTGTGTAGTCATGTGCCTGCAGAACTGGATAGAAAAAGAGAAAAAAGCTGGAATGAAATAAAAGGTTAATACATGGTGTTTGATTCAGCATATTTCTCCTTTGCAAAACGTTGGCATTTCGGTGATTCCTATTTTTAAAACAATGAAGCAAGGCTTTAAGAAATGAAGATGAGTCTCATATCTTTACAGAAGAGGAAGGTGACATGGGTGCTTCTGAGGTCCTCCTGTGTAGCCAGAATTTGTGCCTCTTTTCTCATGCTTCCATCCATGTTCAGGTTGAATGTCTGAATGCCAGCATTTTCCTATAATGTCAGAGGTTTCCTGTTGTGGGGATGCAGGCACTCTTCCACTGAGAAATGCTGCCTTGCAAGATCAGAGATGACCAAGACCCTGCTCTTGGCTCACTTGGTTCAAGTGTGAAGGGTACAGCTCTGACTGTTCATTCAGGGCCTTCAGAAGCAACGGTGAGGATAGGGTGCTTCTGCTCCCAGGACTGACATGCCAGCTGGGCTTTGAACATGGACCAAGAGGAAGGCAAAGGCCTTTCAGTTAGAAAACAGGGTGGTGGTGTGAGATGACGTGGGGTGTTCAGCCCGAGACAAGGCTGCTGGTCTCCACCAGGGAGCCTTCTGCCCAGTGTGCCTCTATGTGACCAAGTACAACAGTTTGCTCCTAAGTGAGATGTTCTCGTTGGACCTCAAAGTAAAGTCTCTTAAAATTCTCAGAAAATAAATTAGTAAAAATAGTAATAAGATATCACTTATAATAGTGATAATAAAATAAGACTTATTGAACAACTTCAAGAACTTTCATAGGCTTATTTGTTTCATTCTGACCACAGCCCTAAAAGTGCTGCTTTCATCCTCAGTTCTTACTATGAAGGAAACTAAAGATGAAAATATGGTTGGGAAGAAGGCTCATTCAAAGGATATAATCTAACCATAGTTGAGTGTATGGGAATTTGAGAAAAACTGTAAGCCACTCTTCATTCTGTGTGTGTGTCTGTGTGTGTGTGTGTGTGTGTGTGTCTGTGTGTGTGTACTTTTATCCAGAAAGGGGCGTTGAAAGTGAAATTTGTAAATCATTTGTTTTTGGTATCCATTTTAAGCCTTATTACAGTTGGCAAAACTGTCTTTGAAAGAAATTGTTGATCGGTTTGTATTTTAGAAAGTGGCTATTTTTCTTTTTCTACCAGAGCAAATTTAATAATTTATTGGTTTCCATAATATTAATATAAGCTCCTCTGCCAGAGTCTCTGGGCTGCAGGAGAATATCTTTAATTTTCTCTTTTTGAAATGAGACAACAAAAGAGGCTTCAGGATTATAAGCGAGAGCTTTATTGAATTGAACAAAGTGTCCCAGCCCCTGTGATGGGGAGAAACTGTTGCAAGTATTCTCAAGTCTGTGAAGGAGGTGTGGGCATCTGGCAAGCATTCAGACTCTTACCTGTGCTTGTGGTTTTGGACCCTACATATCTAGACACTAACTGTACATAATAATGCCACTTCTTGGGGGTTCACTGAAGAATGAGTTATAATGAAAGGTTTCCTGAGGCTGGAGGAGGGCCAAAGCATCCCCATCTAAACACAGCAGTGTCAATTTGTTGACTTAGTCATGTGACCCAGCTCTGGTGGAGCTTTTCTGTCAGAAACTAAAGACCAGGTCTGTGTACAAACCCTTCTCCAGTGTTACAGAGTGTGCGTGATGAAGACTTTTCTGAAGCCACTTTATCATGGTTTTTATTCACCTGAAGACATGTTCATTTGCAGCAATGATCATATGATCCACTGGATTCTGTCCATTGGTCTGAAAGAATATGCAAACAACCTCCTAGAGAGCACTGTGCATGGTGGTCTCATACCTTTGGATGAAATCTTGGATGTCCATGCCCTGTCACTGCGGTTACAAATCCCCACGTGGAATACACAGGTAACACCGAGCCAGCCATTCCTTCACTCAGTCTGTGTGCAGTTGGTTTCATGATGCAGACACTGAGCTGGGAGCTGAGTGGAGACAGAACCTAACAAACCCCAGTCCCCTGGTCATCCCTTTACATACCCCATCCATAATATAATGGTTCAAATCAGTAGTGCTCTATTCATCATCATTTTTGCCTATCCTTTTTCCATTTTGTATTGCAATAAAGAAAATAAGGGGAAACTCCATTTGAGTCCATGTACTCATACGAGTAACATATTTAGCTCTTAGAAAGAGAAAGAAATAGCCTTAGGTATGCTGGGTGAGGGAGGTTTTGTTCATTATGTTTCTGTGGGTAATTTCCCTGTGTCATTCTTTGTGAGTGAGGCTCATCTGAGAATCAGGTAATGTTCTGTGCCTCTGCAAAAGAGGGCTTGTCTGTTTCCAAATCTCTGACCCCCTACCTGCACCAACCCACACAGCACACTCTGACTATGTATTCCAAAAGACCAGGGGTCCCTCTTCCCAAAAGCGTGTCTATGGACTCCACTTTAAAATTCTGATTTAGAATCATAGTCATGGTTCCAGGGGCTTATTGCCTTTTAAATAGGTTTTTTGAAGTCTTGGTTTAAAGAACAATTGTGATATACTGAGAGCCGTCAGATTACACGGATGAAAATTTCAGAGTGCTGTTTTGTTCTGATTTCAGGCTTGTGCTGTTCTTGAAAGAGAGTTTAACAACATTTTGACCTTGGGGACTGAAAGGTGGTTCTATGAAGTAAGATTTCAGCCTAATGATTTTTAAATTTTCATCAAATGTAAATTATTTTACATTACTTGTATGAGGCTTTTTGTCAGGTTATTTCTTTTAAATGTGGTAATAATTTTACTGTACAAATCAAGCATTGCTCTTAAACATTTCTTAACAATGAGATATTAAGAAAGTCATATTTTCTGTAAGATAGATTTAGTTTGATTTTGTTTCAAAAGTTTTGCTATTTAACTTTTGAAACCCCTCAAAAATAATTTTTACATCATAAAATACTGGTTGAAGACTAGAAATGGAGTCTGTCTGTAAGTGGTCTTTTGGGGACAACTTGGGGTCTTACCCCCATCCAGAGGCCTGTGTTTGGGAAAATGTTTTAGAAGTATTGTGTTGGCCAAAATGTCATTCCATTTTTTTTGTGAGTAAAGGAAGGGTAATTTTTTTAAAATGCAAATAAATTTTTATTCAACAATGTATTGTCCATTTTGCTGAATTATCTTTTGACATCTTTAAGGCAACTTCATGTTTTCACACTCAAAATCTTTTCTTTATACTTGGGCAAAAAAAAAACAAAACAAAAACTCTTCCAAGAACAATTTGATACCCTCATCAATGATAAAAATTTTACAATTCAAGGTGTTTTGCAAAGAATGAAACAAATAGTAGTCTAATCATGCTATTTGATGGCATTTGTTTCCACACCCACCATGTCTGGCGAATATGGTCCATGTGGTAATGAATGCCATCAAAACCCCAATAGCTGTTGATGAAGGAACAAACTTGTATGTGGTCTAGGGTCATCATGGTGGATTCAACCATTCTGAATACTTCTGTGTAATGGCATCACCTAATTTATCCAATTGATGACAGAACGCATTTGAAATAATCGTTTGGTTTCTGGGAAACAGCTGAAAATACACAAATACCTTTGAAATTTCTCCAAATTGACAGGATAATATTTCTTTGATGAATATCTTCTTTAGAAGTGTTTTGAGCAGATTCCTTACCTTTGTTCCATGATATTTTTCATTCTATGTTGTTGTAAATAATCCATTTTTTCAACACCTGTTATTATACATTTCAGAAATGGATTGGTTTCTTCACATTTCCAGAGTGAATTGCAGATGTTAATGGGTGTAGTGAGGTGAATTTTTTTGAGTTCATGTGGCATCCAAATACTGAGTTTACTAATGTATCTCAGTTGTTTTCCTTGGTTTTCAGTGCTTGACTTTGATATGTGAAGATTCTCAGCATTATCTTCTGTCCTCAAACACTGATACATATCCAAGCAGTGCCTTTATTTTCTCATTATCAACTTTGATTGTCCTTCCTGAGCCTGGTGCATCATTGACATCAAAATCTCTAAAACAGAATTTAAAAAATCACTTATGACACTGCCATAGTTTTAAAACGTCTTCATTAATACATCTCACTTAACATTTCATGAGCTTGTACCACGTTTTGGGTTTTAGGCTTTTTTTAAAAATAGTAAAGCAAGATACGATGAAAACGTTTATTTTTATTTCCTGTTTTGAAATTGACTCCAAGCAAACAATTGTTAACAAAATCATACGCTTCCTTTTTCTAAATCAAGCTTTAACTGTCAGCTATAAAGTAACATAATGTATTTGTAGGTTAGAATAAAGTTAGTTGATTATAAAGACACCTACACCCAGCTATAAGCATAAAAGGCAATGAATTTTGGCCAACTTAATATATTGAAAAGCAAAAAGTGTGCATTTCTTCTTATAGAAACCATGACTCATTTATTCCCATGCTGTCATTCCTCTTCTCTCCATTGAATCTTAAGAAAAGTTAAGTTTGTCAAGAATGGAAAAATATCCTAAAGAAGCACTTTCTGGCTTTATCCAGTATGAGAGAAATATTCACATCCTAAAAACAATGTTTAATATCTATGAACAATGTATTACATAGCAAGAAGGCAATATTTGTAAGATAAAAAGTGAAACTTGGTGATGGCAGGGACATACACCCAGGTGGCCTAGGACAATACTAAGTTTTGCTCAGTTACGTTCCCTATGTAAGTGTTCCCATGCCTCCTGTCACTCTCAGAATTTCCCAGTTTGATCAGGAAATCACAGGGTTATCCAGAACAGGGCTATAGGCATGTGAACAATAATGCAGTAAAAAGTTCAGAAGTTATTTTAAAAGACAGGTAAATTTATATTTTTGTCCTTGATTTTAAAATCAATTTTGTTTTCTGTCCTTAATTTACCAGCATACTGACAAAAGCTTTAGGAGAGCACTTTCTTGGAAGAAAAAATTGAGACCAAAGGACGTTCATGGCTTAGCTGCTAGGTCAGCAGGGACTCTCCCCACAAATTTACTGGTCATCATGTCTCTGTCCTCACCCTCTGTGCAAGTATAGCAAACGCAGCTGGATGGTACCTGACACCCAGCACCAGCCCAGCTGCCTATGGGCAGTATGAATGGCTTTGCGGCTGAATTTGATTCTGATCTAGAAAGGGCAATTTAATGCCTGATGAGGCATCTGAGTACTGCTGCATGCCTAGGTTTAGATGTTTGAAAATTAACCCTGATGTCTGTTTATGAAAGTTTAACAGTAATGGAGCTTTTATCAAAGTTCTCATCTGATTAAGTATTTATTCTTCCAAGTAAGCATTGTGTGTCTCAGAGCACTGGTTTGATTTCCACCCTTGGACAGACATGTATGTGTGCCAGGCAGCACAGAAAGCTTCCATCAGGCAGTGTAGTAGCTTTCACATTATGTTACTTAACTCCTAGGACCTCTCTCTACAATGGAATTATGACTGAGTCCATTTTAAATGACAAAATTTCCACCTCTGTGCGCTCTGTGTTTTCTTTCTTCCCTCTGCCCCTGCTGTGATGTGTCACTCTGTTTTAGAAGGATGGAGAGAAGCAAGAGGGAAATGCTGGGAGTCCTCACTGGTCCTGTCCAACATAGTAGTTGTATAGTCGCTGTTTGAGGTCAAGCTGGTGGTTCTCTCTCAACAACCGCTGAGCTTGAAGACCATGGTTGGTTATGAGTCGGCCATCGTTTCCTGGCACACCTCTCAGCTCTGACCCTCCTCACTCAATGGTAGACTGGCTCTGGCTCTGCCACTGAAGAGGTACACAACCTGGAGTTTGATGCCTCAGTTTTTCTATCGGTAATGTAGTCATCATAACCATTTTTCTAATTGACTGAGATGGTTAAAGTAGATCTCCCTTAGAGAGTACCCTGCTTGTCTTGAGTCCTGTGCCCCTGTCAGCTGTTATGGGTCATTGACATCTTCCCTGTGACTTCCACTCTCACTTCCAATGTAGTTTGTACACTATAGTAAAGTATGTTAGCCCTTCCCATATGTAGGTTTATAAGTTTGGCTCTCACTTGCTTGTATAAAAATGTAAAAATGTTTGTATAAAGCCTCTGCTAAGCTGGGTACTTAATGAGAATGGATCACAAGGCAGCATTTTTATTAAAAATTTAACAATGTGCCTAGTGGGAG
>PVJL010019065.1:0-14670 GCA_004026885.1 Lyroderma lyra | reverse complement strand
AGGGGAGGGGAGCGGAGGGGAGGGGAGCGGAGGGGCCCGCCCCTGGGCTGGCACCTGTAGGGACGTAGAGGCAGCTCCGATCAGCAGGCCCAGGGACTGTGCCACCAGCGAGGTCATGGTGCCCAGCGCGGCAAACAGGACGAACCGCACGGCGTCGGACGGCTGCGACGTCATCCAGTACACGATGCTGCAGTAGGCCACCGGGAACATGATCTGGAAGCACAGGGCCCGTCACCTCTCCGGGGACGTGGCGGTGCCCACCCCGCTCCGGGGCACGACGAGAAGTCCCGCCCCTCCCGATACGCGCCCTTCGCGCACGCACCTGGAAGGGGACGTCGGCCATGGTCTTGGCCAGGTAATAGGCCTTCAGGCTGTACCAGTAGTTCAGGTGCTCCCGCAGAAACACGCCCATCTCCAGGGGAACTAGGAGGCAGGACGAGGGGGGAGGGGTCAGGCAGATGTGCCTGGCGTGCCCCTCCGTGTGGGGCTTTTCAACACTTACAGAACCGGGGTGTGGGTGGGAAGACGTGGAATGATGTACTAGCCGGGGACAACTGCCGGCCGCTTTCACCGCCCGAAGACTCACGGGGTGGAGAGCACCTCCGTGCACCCCGGGGGGCCAGTCTAGGGGTGAACGGGAGCCTTCACTGCCGAACTTATTCTCACAGAGGATGGGGACAGCGAGGCTCCCCGCCAGGGGCAAAGCCCTGCCACCTGGTCTTGGAAATTCGGGGCAGTTGAGTAGGGGGCACGGTGTGGCGGGGCAGTGTTGACGCTGGAGTTCTGCTGAGGCAACAGCTTTCTGCACCGGCAGCCCAGCGTGACAAGGGCCGCCCGCTGTGCGAACCTCTGGGTCGTGCACAGAAATCCACCCGGAGCAGCTCTGCCCACTCCCGAGCCGGGCAGTCCCGGGGATGTGTCAATCACGGAGCGAGATAAGCAGCAGAATTTGAGGGGACCCTGATTAGAAAGCCTTTTAGAAATCTGTGTCCCCAGCCTTCCGCCACGCGGAAGTCTTCCATGAGGGACTCGTTCCCTTGGCTTGAACACGGTGCATACTTGCTTGTCTAACAGAAAATGCAATAATGCCGACTCTGTCAACCGAGACAAGGGCACTAAAGAAATAAACAAAAGGCACTCTGTGTTCAGAAAACACGGGCTGGCGTGACGGACAGTGCAGGAGCGGGGGTCCGGGCAGTGGGCACTCACACGTGAGCACGGTGGGCATGAGGGCCGCGAACATGAGGAACAGCATGGAGAAGAAGAGGAAGCCGGAGTTACTCAGCACCTTCTTGGCTTCGTTCCCGATGCCCAGGTACAGCAGGCCGATGAGCAGGCCGATGCCGATGTGGGACGTGATCCGCAGGTGCGTCAGGACCTGGGGGCGGGCACAGCTCTCACCCATGCGCCTGGAAGCTCTCCGGCCAGGCGGCGACAGAGCGACAGGGCCTCCTGAGGCAGATGTCATGCTTCATCCCACCCCTCCTCTTCCAGAAAGACAAGGCCCCAACCCTCAGTCAGCTCACACACATGGGTGCACACACGTGCACGCACATATGTCACACACACATGCACGTGTATGTACGTTACACATGGACACATACGCATACACACATCACACATGTACGTGCACATACGTCACATGTGCACACATGCACATGTATGTACATGTTGCACACGGACATACACATCTCACACACGTACATGCACATACGTCGCACACGTGCACACACATGCACACACAAGCATGCACACACAGGCACAGACACGTGCACACATATGCATGTGCACACACATGTGCATATACATACATCACACACATGCATGTGCGTGCATGTGCACACACATACATCACACACGCGTACACATGCATGCACGTGCATGCGCACAGACATGTGCACATGCACACATCACACACGTGCATGCACACACGTGTGCACACACACCTCGCGGCATCATTTTATTGCCTTGAAACAGAATTGTTCCAAAATGGCAAACAAGGGCAGTCTACCTTCAGCGGAAAGGACCAGTGACACTGATGGGGGGTGACAAGGGACGGCTGTATCGGAGGCCCACTCCTGAAGAGCTCCAGCCTCAGTTGCTACAGGTCCCTCTATCTTTCAAGCTGGGTCCCAGGGGCGCCCTGAGCCCCCAGCCCTGCCTAGGCAGGCCGCACACTGTCCACTCTAACAGGTGGGTATGAGCATGGTTCCCACGCACTCGCCACCTCCTTCCTGAGGGAGGAATACGATCCCTGACATCGCACTGGGCCACACGACTGATTCTGGCCAGCGGGACGTGAGCACAAGTGACATGTTGCCACCACACACCAGGAGTTGTAAGGGCTGCCATGTCATTCCTCTCTTGTACTTGCCCTTTGTCACATCCAGAAAGGACCCGTTCTACCATTCTGGGTCCCCAGATGGGAAGATGTGGGGCCGGGCCACAATACTCAGCCACCAGCACACAACAGGGGCAAGACAAGAACCTTTAGAGTCATGGCCACTGGCGTTCGGGTAATGTCTGTTACAGGAACATCCCAGGGAGACAGCTGACACGTGCAACGGAGGGACAACCTGAGAGGTCAGTCAGGACGGCCGCGCCAGAGCTTCCTTTACTGCAAGAGGCGATTGCGCATGAGCTCACCGAGTCCCTCATGATGCTGAGGAAAGTCCTTTTGAAGAGGATGCAGAACTGGGTGAGGCAGCTGGCCGAGAAGCTGTGACAGCCTTCCATGGACGTGGAGTCCTGAGGACACAGCCGAAAGGGGACAGGAGGTGAGGCTCCGAGCCTCCGACACGCTTCCTTGAAGCTAAGGGAGAGCGCCGTGCAGCCAGGTGCGAAACGCAGCACGCAGCTCCCCCGGGGGCCGGGGGTGGGCATTACCTTTCTGAGCCCCTTTAATCGTTTTGCCTGCTTTACCTCTTCAGAGGGCCGGTGCCAGAGGAAGGGGTTCACCTCGGCATCCCCTGCAGGCTCTCTCCTGTAGTCGGAGTCACACATGCCCTCCCGCACGGCTCTCACCAGCCGGCTGTTCTGGTCGCCGTACTCGCCGGATGCCACTTCCATGACTGTTTGGACAGAGGCAGAGATTGGAGTGATGGGGCCATGAGCCTAGGGGCCCTGGAGCCACCAGAAGCTGGGGGAGGCAGGCTGGACCCCGCCCGGGAGCCCTCAGAGGGGACGTAGGCCTGCTGACACCTGGAGCCCTGGCCTCTGGGACTGCAAGGGGACGAGTTTCCATTGATCAGGCCACTCGGGCTGTGGTGCTTTGTTACACCCACCCGAGAAAGGCGGGACACGAGGGCAAAGGCGGGACCCCAGTGTGTGACCGAAGCCAGGAACAGGGCTGGCTGGGGGCGAGCACACCAGTGGTCCAGTAAGTAAGACGCTCGGGAGAGCGAGGAGGCAGGAGGGACACCGAGGTCCCCTGCCGGAGAGGGGGGAGCGCGGGGCAGGTTGTGCTGAAAAGGTTATTTCTTTTTGGAAATAACTTCCTTTAAACAGAGGCCTAACACGGCAAAACGGTAGGAAATGCTGTTCCTTGCAGCAGCTCCCCCGTTAGGGTTCCCAGACATTTTTATCTGGAGGAAAGACAATCTCTTTTTCGGATCTTCAAAGTTCCGCCAGAGGATGTCACTTGAGCCATTTGCGGAATATTCATGAAATTCCTCACTGGGGCTTCAGGTAAAAGTGGAGACCCACCAAGAATGCAAAAACAAACAAACAAACAAACAAACAAAAACTAAACCAAACAAAAACAAAACAAAACAAAACAAAACAAAACCAACCAACACAAAACCTTTCCCTTCTGCCTGACCCCGCTCTACTTACCAAAATCGGCTGGGTTGTGGTAGGTTGGGCAGTTCAGACCTAAATCCCTCAGATACGGTACAAGATTGGAGACTTTTCCCCGGTACACACATTGTCCTTGACTCAGGACATAAAGCTGGAGAAAAGCAAGGAGAGGACAAACATCAAGCCTACCTGACTCAGTAAAGCAACAGGTGTTCTCAACCTACCCACCTCTCCACCCACCCGTACCTCCACCCATCTAACCACCATCTACCTACCCATCCACCACCCATCCACCTACCTACACATCATCTATCCACCACCCATCCATCCACCCACCCATCCATCCATCCACCCCTCCACCTACCCATCCATCCACCACCCATCCACCTATCTACACATCATCTATCCATCTATCCACCATCCATCCATCCATCCACCTCTCTCTCTCTCTCTCTCTCTCTCTCTCTCTCTACGTTACCTCCTAAGGACTCTTAAAGTTCAAAATAAATCCATGGTAAGTCAGAAAGACTAAAAATATCATGTGGCCAAGAATTATTTTATTGTATTGCTTTGCCCCCATTAACCACCTCCTCAGGAAAGATGTGGGGGCCATACATATTTCAACCCTTGAGACATTTTTATTTTTGCTCATAATACTAAAACCTAAAATGTATAAAACATGATATTCTACAAATACAGTAACCTGTCATCTACTTCAGTAGGGCAGGTGTCTCCCCTTGTGTCGGGGGTGGGGGATACTGGAGCCTCAGCAGTGTCAGTGGCTCACGCAGGACCCTATGGCCGCACAGCAGCCCCACAGACAGGACCGGGGGCAGCTCCTCCTCCCCCTCCTGCCCCGCGCACCCTGCTCCTCTCCCGGTGAGCTGACAGGCCTCTAGCCCCCGGAGCCGGTCCCTCCCCGGCCCCCGGCGGACCCCCGCGGGCCCGCGTACCTGGTCAAACAGCTCGAAGAGCTTGGCGCTGGGCTGGTGGATGGTGCAGATGATGGAGCGCCCTCCCTGCGCCAGCCCCTTCAGCAGCGAGACCACCTGGAAGCAGGAGGCGCTGTCCAGGCCGCTGCAAGTCAAGGGCACCGTGAGACGCCTGCGCGACCCGGAACCGCGCCCACACGGCCCCAAACCACGCCCACACGGCCCCAAACCACGCCCACACAACCCAGAACCGCGCCTACACGTCCCCCCCAACCACGCCCACACGGCCCCAAACCACGCCCACAAAGCCCAAACCGCGCCTACACGGCCCCCCCAACCACGCCCACACGGCCCCAAACCACGCCCACACCCCCAAACCACGCCCACACCCAAAGCGCCCTGGGTGGTCCGTGTGCAGGCCAGGGCCCATGGCTGTCCCAGATGGGGGTGTGTGCAGGAGGCAAGTCAGGCCTCTGCTCTGTGGCCCCGGAATAGCAGCAGTATGGGGGGGACATGGGCAGGTGGGGCACACACCTTCCCCTCCTGGGGCTAGAGCAGGGGCCCCCATGAAAACAGCTGCCGGGGAAGGCGGGGCTCTTTCCCCCGCGGCTCCTGAGTACCTGGTGGGCTCGTCGAAGAACATGACGGGCGGGTTGTTCACGAGCTCCAGCGCGATGGCCAGGCGCTTCCGCTGGCCGCCCGACAGGCTTCCCGTCCGCGTGTTGGCGCAAGACAGCAAGCCCAGAGCCGTCAGGATCTCCCTGACCTGCGGGGAGGGCGGAACAGAGGGGTCAGGGAGCGCCCGCCACCCCTCACCGCCCACCGGGCCCACGCGGAACGGGCACGGGTGTGCGAGGCAGGGCCACCCCAGGCTGCCCGTTCCCAAGCCTCAGGCCCTGACGTGGGCCCCAGAGGCCGAGAAGTGGTGCTGGGGCCAGGCCACCTGGGCAGAGCACGGGCCCTGCCTCCTGCTGGTGACTGTCCCTGTGCGCCTCGCTCAGGGCCCAGGTCAGGGACGGCGTTCGGTAAGCACCTGCCGACAAGGTGGAGGGGCGGACCCCAAGAGGAGTGGATGGTCAGGCGTCTGCCCAGCACAAAGGGCGGCCACTGTGACGGTTAAATGAGATAACGGACCTTAGTGCTCGGCACACGTGAGCATTTAATCGGCGGCAGCTATTAACGAGACTATTACTAGCGACGCGGCCCTGCACACACACAGCCGCGTGGGCCAGGCCTCTCGGAAAGAAGGGATGGAGCCCCCTTTGCATCTGTCTATTGGAAAACAAGGTCTCTGAAGGGCCAGCGAGGCGGTGAAACTGCCCGAAGCAGCCAGTCCTTCCCACCGCGGCGGTGACACCGAGGTACAAACAGCCCAGTGTGCGCTGCGCCCTCCGTCGGCTCTGGTGATCGATCCAGGATTGACTGAGGGGACAGGAGGTCAGCGGAGCTCCGGGCAGGCTAGCGTCCTCTCTGCAGCCAGCCTCACTGTCTCCTTCCCAGACTCATCTCCCAGGGGTCCCGCCAGAACTCGCCCAGACATCGTCCAGGCCCCTGGTGGCCCTGGGTCCATCTGGGTGAACACAGTCCAGCAGCTCCTCTGGGGAGATGAAGTCAGCCAAAAGGAGAAAGAAATCACGAGGAAGAAATTTCCATTCCGGCTCTTGAATTACTTAAGCACGGTCAGGACAAAACGTGGCTTTGGTGACAGGAGGCAGGACACTGCCACTCCGGGGGCCAGGAAGCAGTGGGTCAGAGCAGCCTGGGTTCAAATCCCGCCAAGCCTCACCCCTGGTGATGCCTAAACCCCACCCCACCGCCTCTTCTAGGATGTGGTGCGTGGAGGGACGGCAACCCAGAAATAAGGTCACTGAGGTCCCCCAGAAGTAAGGTCACTGAGGTCTCCTGTGCATGTGGTCTCTGTTGGCTTTCCCAGGACAACAAGGCTGGTGAAGCCTGCTGGAACCTCAGGCCAAAGTTGCAGGATGAGGAAAGACCCTGTCCCCCTCTTGCAGCCGGGTGGCCGCTGGCCCTGCCCGCCCTCGGTTCCCACGGGGAGGACGCTGGGAGCAGGCAGAGGCCGGTGGCCGTGCCCCCGCTCCCCCCACCTCGCCCAGCACATTTTCTCCGGCGACCCCTCACGAGGGACGCTCTGCAGGTTGTTTTTGTTTTGAAACCCGGCGACCTTGCTGGCCAAGGAAGTCACCTCGCTGGGGGCTTGCAGGGCAGAGCTGCCTTTCTGGGAAACAAAGGAGGCCTGACAGCACATTCCACTCAGCCCAGAACATTCCATTCCATTGTGCTGCCACGCAAGGAGCTGCAGGGAAATGCGTCAGGGCGCGCGCAGGGCTGCCTTACCCTTGGAACAGTCACGCAGCCCGGCCGGTGGACTCCCGGGGGAGGACCAGGAGGACGGGCGGGCCGGCCCAGGCTGGGGGCTCCCGGTGAGAGCCACGGGCAAGGCCCAAGGACGCCCGTCGGCCTTGTCCAGCCCAGCAGCGGTCGTGTCTGAGGGGAGGCTCCAGGCGCTCACTCCCGGGGACGACTCAGCCTCATGGTCCAGACGCTGGGGGAGCAGGCAAACCCCCCGGAGAACAGCACGAGGCCGCCTTCTGGCCCGGGCCCTAGGCCAGCCGCGTGGAGAACGGGCCCTCCCGGGAGACACCCCATGCCCTACCAAGAAGGCCGTCCCGCGCCTGTCCCTTCTGCTGGAGCAGGCCCTCCGTCAAGACCCTGACCAGCTACCCGGCTGGGGCTGGAAGCCACCTCTCAAGGTCGTGACCTAACTGTGCAGGAGGCAGAAGGGCAGCCGGCCGTGCCCCTCCCTGCGGGAAGTCGTCTGCGGAGCACGCACGCTTCCTCCCGGGCCTGCAGCAATGCTTCCTCCCCCACAAGGAAGGGCTGGTGCACACGGTCCCGCTGCAGGGCCACCTGTCTGCTCCTCGTGGGTCGCATCTCAGAGACACCGAAGGCATCATCTGATTCAGCATCAGGCTGCTCCGGAGGCAGGTGGGGCCCGGCCTTGCATCTCTCATTGCATCCCCGCCCGTGGCGTCTGCTTCCCCACCGCGGGCCCGAGGTGCCCGGTCAGAAAGGCGTCGTGGTCCTCGCGGAGCCTCTGCCCTCGGCCTGCACCGCCAAGTCACAGCCCGGCCCCCTGCCCCCACAAAGGGACAGAGACGCGCGTGCTCCCCACGTTTTCCGCGTCTCTGCACGGGGGTTCTGTCCCATTCCTCTCCACCTCAGATAGATTTCCACGTGAAATGTCTTCAGCAGCCCCAAGATCCACTCGTCACAGAAATCAGGCTCTTCCGCCCACACTGCGTCATTAACCCTTCCCGTGCCCCCCCAGTTCACAGGCTGAACCCCACGTGTTCTGGGGGCTGCGCTGGGGCGAGGACAGGAGGTGCCCTGCAGATGCCACCATTTCTTTTCACACCAAGGTGGTGTACATGCACATAACGGTGACCAGTACGTGGGACCGGAGAGGGGACAAACGTGATCAGCAGCGCTGTTAGCACCCCTCAGCCTGTGTAACGGTGTTCTGTCACTGGTCCCGGAGCTCACGCGAACACACGGGGCCGCGTGGCACCATCGGCCCTAACCCCGCAGACCCTGCCGTCCCCGGGCGGGACAGCGGCCCTGCAGGGCCCGCGGAAACCAGGTAGCACCGTGTAAGTGGACCTCACCGAGGTCTGGCCTCATCTGCAAAGCCCACCAGCTGCCCTCGGAGAGGAGGGGGCGCCCATCACAGCCTCCCCGTCACTGGGCGGCCTGGGGCTCCGGGGGTTGGAAGAAGGTCCCCATCACCCTGGAAACTTGTTTATTTTCTCTTTTAACGGGCTGGTTAATAACACGTGAGACCGAATTTCTCCCTGCGCGGGTGGAGGCGGGTTATTTTTAGATGAATGACTAAGTGCCTCCATTGTTAGAGTTTTCCAGACAACAATCGAGCGCGAGGCGTACTTCACACTGAGCAGGGCAGCACCCGCGCGGCCACCGGCCTCCAGGCCACGCCCGCTGCGTCCCTGCGACGTTAGGTGGCAGCACGTGGACGTGCGTCAAGGTCCCCCGCACAGAAGGCCGGGGACAAACCAGCAAAAGCCGCGCCCCGAGGCCCCTCCACACGTGTTTGCCCGATGGGTCTCATGCACTTCCTGGCCCCCGAGCACACACTCACCATCTCCCTCCTGCCTTCGTCCTTCTCCTGCAGCTTCAGGTGTGCGGATACCTGCAGGGAGTGAGGACAACGGTGCGGGTCAGGACAGATGGCGCTCGGCAGGACAGGCCTCACACGCCACACCAGCGGCTGGAGGGGAGCCCTCAGAGGTCTGGGACTCCCCTGCCCCTGGGCCAACAGAGCTGGGTGCTGGGGGAGGCAGCGAGTGTCTGGGACACTTCCTGTTCTCAGTCCGATTCGCTGCTGGGCCCGGAAGTTAGATGTGGGCACCTGGGAGAGAAGAAGCCCAGGCACCAGAGGCTTGGGGACCAGCGGTGACATCCAGGGATTTCACAGTCACCCGTTCAGCCGTTGACGACCTAAAGCTCCCCAGTGCTCATGGCGGCGTGTCTGAGTGTTTGCAGCGCAGGAACTGGCGCATGCGACACACCAGGACTCCACCCGTGCTGCTGTTGGGTTGGAGACCCTGTTTGCCAGCACCCCCTTGGGCCCCCGACCTGCCTGGTACAACCCTAAGGGGCCACCCTCACGCCCGACGTCAGCCCTGGCTCTGCTCTGCCGCCTCCTCGGGCGCTGGGGGACAAGGAGCCTCGGCTTCCTCCAGGCACACGGGGAGGCGAGACCCTGCCCACGCGTGAGCTGGAGGAGCTGCCATGAGAATCTAGGGGAGGCTGAGACATAAGGGAATTGGGGGGAGAAGAGGCCGCGGCCCCAGAGTCAGGCAGCGCCAGGCTGGCTGCTTGTCCTGTGACACCCATGTCACTTCTCAGTCGGCCCGGGTCGCAAGGGTCCGAAGGAGCACGTGGAAATGCGCAAGCTGCGGCGGGCGGCCAGTACCACCCCTACAGGTTAAAAGGCTCCTTCAAAGGCACTGTGAAATTCTCAAAGCCGGAATCTCATTTACTATAATTCCGAAAATAAATGGGTTTCACAGCAGAGCCTGGTGACAGGCCAGGGGGAGGGAGGTGACAACGGGAGTCACCAATCTTGTCTGCAAACAGAAAGCAACGATTCCGCCAGAAATCAAAGCGGCATTTCTGAAACGAGCAAGCCCGCGCTTCCTCGAGCAGTTCGCTACGGAGCCGAAGGCCGCCGGGGCCGGCTGTCCCTGCCCGCCGGTGCGTCTGCAGCTGGCCCGACTCCCTGCCCCGTCCGGAGGCCGGGCAACACCCAGGGCCCTCGGTGCACCTGCCTTCTCGGAGGCCAGCCTGGAGGGCCGGTCTCGCCTTACTCACACACGGCTCAGGGACGAGGACAGGGACAGCCCCGCAGGGCCTGTCTTTCGCTCGGGCACGAAGCCGGGTGGAGGGCAGATGGGCGTATCTGACACCTTATCCTGCTTCCCTGGGCTGAGATGCCCTTGGAATCACCCTGGCGATGACAGGCTGGGCAGAGGCCACTCGCTGCCACCATGGCGGGAAAGCTTCGCCCAGTCACGGTGAGGAGCACTGGGCAGGACCTCCCCAGGCTGGGAACCCCCCGCGCCCCCACCCAGGGCACAGGGCAGGCTGAGACCGTCCCGTGCTGCGCTAGGTGCGGCCCGGAGGCGCAGCCTTTTGGGGTGGACGAGGAGAAAGTGGACCCCAAGCAGCCCCACCACCCATCTCAGTGGCCAAGCAGCTCCCACTGCCTGCGGCTGGGTCGCGTGGTCCCCGCCTGTCGGTGTGGGCCGGGCCTTCTCCGCAGCTGGCCCAGGAAGCCCGGGTGACAGCTCCTGGCTGGGCTGTGGTCTGTTCCAAGAGCACGGTGGCCAGGCTGTTCCGGAACCCACTGCACGGGCCGCCCTGGGCTACGCGCTGGCCCCCGGAGGCCGCCTTTGTCACGTGCTCTCGGGGGCTGCACGTTTGATGACCGTGCTGGGCCACGTGGGTGCAGGACCTGGGACCCCGTAGGTGGGCGGCAAATGCCGCTCTCTCCCAGCCGGCAGGCAGGCCAGGCGGACGAGGTCCTCGGGGTCCCCTAACGCTCTCACCAGATTGACTGGAACTTGGGCCCAAAGCCACAAACGACTGGAGGACAGCTGACGGGCAGGACAGACCCTCGGCTGTGCTCGGGGAAGATGGTGGCCCCCCTGGAAATGGTCGCTGACTCCAGTCAGGCCGGTGACCTCAGAAACTTGACCTTGATTTTGCCATCCAGGGTCTGTGAGAACCTAGGGTCTCGGGGTTTGTTTCCAATGGAGCTGCCCGAACAGCGCGCCGCCGGATTGGGGGTGCTGACTGCAGGGGGGCAGGGGAGGGGCGGGCGCGTGGAGGCAGCTCACCATCATGGCCTCCTGCACAGTCAGGTGGGGCAGCAGCATGTCGTCCTGCATGATGTAGCAGGACACCTTCCGGAAGCAGCGCAGGTCCCGGGGCATGCCGTTGATGAGCACGGCCCCCTTCATGCCGGTTTCCCTGCAAGGCCCAGGGCAGGACAGGTCAGTCGGTTCCTGCTGCCCCTCCCCCAGGGCCCGGGGAGGGGCCGAGAGAGGCAGCCCTGCCCAGCACCCCACCCCGAGGGGCAGGAGGGAGGCGCCCAGGGACCCCCGTAGTAAGCACGCAGCACAGGAAGGGGGTGCTCGGAGGAAATGCCCCGCACGGAAAGGGGACGGCGAGCCAGAGGCACGTTTGTACCAACAAACCGACAGAGAAACGCAGGGGTGGTCGTACGCACAGCCGGGAGGCCAGTGCGCACCCCTGGCATCTTGGGGGCGGGGTGGAGCTCCAAGGCTGACTTCCAAGGCGAAGCAACACCGACTGCCCCAGGGGCCACGACCCGGCCGTCGGGGTGGGCCAGTTCCCAAGGGCCTGGCTCAGATGCTGACACGGCAAGGACCCTAGGGTCACGTGGCTAGGGGCGGGGCGCCGGGCCCTGGCCCCCTGCAGCCAAGTGCATGGCCCTTCTGTGTGACCACAGGGGACAGGCTGGGGCATGCCATGTGCACTGTGGACACAGAGGGAGCTGAGCCCTGCCAGCCACACTCCCTCCTTGCCCCTGTCCCAGACCCCCTGTGCCTCTGCTCAGCACACATTCCAGAACCTTCAGATGGGACGGGACGGACCGCAGTGTCCTCACGACACAGTGGCTGACAGCTGGGTGAGGACCTCACTGTCCTCGACAGGTGTGCTCACCTGTATCCGGCCAGAATGTTCATGAGCGTGGACTTCCCAGCCCCGGAAGGACCCATGATGGCCACCAGCTCCCCACTGTTGAACTTCCCAGAAATTCCTTTCAGAAGGGTCTTATATCCTGCAAGAAAGCAGTCACACTCACTCTCCAACCGGGGCTGTGCGGGCACACAGGGCACCTGACCAGGGCACCAGGTCACCGTGGCATAAAACACTGATTTCGGGGCAGGAAGGTGTTCAATGCTTTATTTAGAGTGTACGGGGCACTTTCACGTGCCCTCTGAGCACCAGGACCCACCATTCTACTGTCGGCATGAGCAGGCAGTTGTCCAGTGGTGCCACACCACGGCCACGCCATGGCCATGCCATGCCCACACCATGGCCACGCCACGGCCATGCCATGCCCACACCATGGCCACGCCACCCACCATGCCACCGCCATGCCACCGTCATGCCACTGCCATGCCACCACTATGCCACCCACCATGCCACCGTCATGCCACTGCCATGCCACCACCACGCCACCCGCCATGCCACCACCACGCCACCCACCCAGCCACCACCATGTCACCCACCATGCCACCGCCATGCCACCGCCACGCCACCACCACGCCACCCGCCCGCCGGTTGCTCTGCCCCCACAACGGGCAAGCGTGCACCTTTGTCAGTTAAATAATGAAGAGTTCGTGTGTGAATTTTTATTCATAGTTTATACAAAGGTAAATTATTCATATGGAATTTACTCACAAATCACGACCCCTAATCGATAATTAAAGCTCATCACTTTGCAGCCACATGGAACGCCTTTGGGGTTCCTGCCGAGTGCCCCCGGAGAGCTTTGTGAAAGGTTGGAAACTGCAGACCCCGGACGTAGCCGCGTTGTGTTCTCCAAGCGTCCCAGGGCGCCGCCAGAATAAACTAGAAGCAGCTGGTTCGTGCGCGAGGCCTCCTCGCACACGAGCACTGCCTGGCAGGCACTCCCAGAATGCATCCTAAGTGATCACGGCCAAGGACATTTCAGCTCCCACATGACGTTAAGGGGCCTGCTGAGACAGGGGTGTGCAGGGCGCCCCACCAGATCCCACTCTCTCCCCAGTCACCAGCAGCGGGCTCCCTGCACCCCCAAACTAGTATGTTTATTTGCGCCCCGGCCAGGGTCTGGGAAGTTCCCATCTTTCACAGATGAGACACCTGAACGCCCAACCTGTCACCAGTGCCACCTTAATTTAGATGGAGAGTCCCCAGGGCCTTGTTTGTTCAGGTACGGAGAAGCGGGGGCAGAGGCAGGAAAGCGCGGCCCTGCCATCTGGCTCATTACAGAGAGTGACAGTCGCCTAGGGAGGGCGGGGGGCATCTCCCTGGTGGGAAGGGGGCAGAGGGACCGTCGGAGGGCGTAGAGAAAGCAGCTCAGAACTGCCAACGAGCCCGATGCCCCGCCTGAGTGCGGGTGGTGCTGGGTCAGCAAACCCAGCAGAGTGAATGGAGATCCATGGGGGACAGAGGCAGGGGACCCGAAAGGACTGGCCTGCCCCTGGTGGACAGACAGATGAAGGAGCCGGGGGGTAGCAGGGACCCTCCTCTGACAGGTCAGGCGCTCAGCACGGTGGGCTCTGAGTCAGGTGGAGCTCTGTGGGGCCCGGGGCTCTGGGACCTGGGCCTCAGGGGACCCGTGTGACATCACCCAGGGAGTGCTACATGCCACACATCCGCTCATTACCAGCCTCCTGTCGGCTCAGGTCGAGGGCATTGTCACTCTGGAGCAAACCCTCCCGTGAGCTCTCCCTTCTCCACGTTCGGGCTACTTCCCAGCTGGTCCCGTAACCAGAGCTGCCTGGGGTGACTGTGAGCTATTTGGAGGCCAAGTGCAGTCTGCACAGGGGTCATGGCGGCCGAGGGCATCCGTGTCCCTGGGATGCTGGGCAGCCCTTCCCTGCAGGCAGAGCCCACGGGCACTACTCCCGCTCGGCCACGGGCTGGCCCCCGGGTGGGTGTCCACGCCGGCGCATTCACAGTGGCAGGGATGCCTGTGCCCAGGACACCAGGCACCGTCTGCAGCGACAAGACGGGGGGCCCTGGGCATGGGCGTGTGGGAGCCGTGAGAGCCGATGGGAAAAGGCGGCCAGGGTGGGGGACAGACCACGGCCCCTCCCTCGGAGCCCCTGGGCCGGGGCTGTGGTCTGACGGTGAGCCCCAGTGCGGGGCCGACCCAACCCTGAGTCTAGTGAGCTCTGCTGCTGCACAGCACTGACGACTCAGGCCTGGGGGACCGGCGCTGGCTCCCAGGGTGACGTGTTAGGACAGGGATTTCGTGTGCCATGCTGCGGGCCCGGTGGGAAAGGTCTTCCCGCGTGGGACCCCGGGGGGTTCGGTGGCTGAGAAGGTAGGCGATCCAACTTGGGGCTCCTCTTCTCTAGCTTTAGAGACCCGCGTTTCTTTAAAAGTGACACATGTGCGTTTGGGGTTGAGACTCTTAAAAGTGACACGAAATGGAAGTGGGAGAGGCACTGACCTGCCCCACCGGTGGGCCCACAGCGGCTGGGATGGGGGCGACACGGCAGCGGGCTGCTCGCGCCAGGCCAAGGGACTGGAACCCCGTGCGTGTCCCCGTATTTACGTAACGGCGGCGCCGTTTGCTGCGGAGCCTGCCCTGTTC